>LDMZ01060970.1:0-30639 GCA_001455285.1 Sphaeromyxa zaharoni
TATTGTTGAGTATACAATTCGTCATAGTTTATGTCGGTCAGGCACCTTTTTTTAGTTTAGTAAAATTTTCATTTATGTTAGTTAATCATTAATAAGTTTATAATTTTTTTTGTGAATGTACACGATTCGAATTTAGGTTAAAATAACACAGTTTCATTACTTTTTTTATTCGTTTAATATAGTGTTTTTTTTATCCTGTTAGTATAATTTTAATTTGATTTTCTCGTGATTTTATAATTTATTTTTTTATTTTTTGGATAGTAAAATGATCTTTTGTTTTTCATCAGTATTTCTTAATTTCAAAAACTGAACTGTGAATCAGATTATCTTTTTACAAAATAGGTTTAGATAATATGCCTTCATTCCTTCGGTACCTTAAGCAATATCGTTCAGAGGAAATGTTCTTAAAGAAGTTCTTAAGAAAAATCACAGGTTTAAATTGAAATTTGGTGCTATCGGATTTTATTTTCTTTGTTTTTAGATATTAAATTAACGTAATGTTTACTTGCCATTTATCGTTGTTTAAGGATTTGGAATTTGAAAAGGCTTTGTTTCGAATAATAACAATAGCTCCATAATCCGACTGTGGTAGTCAGGTTGTTGACGCTGTACTGTATTGTTGTAAATTTGAAAACGAACTATAATAGTCCTGTTTGTTAGAATCATGGGACGGTTTGCTTTTTTCGTCTTTGCAATATGGGTATCTTCATATTGTGCATTTGAGGTGTGGGAAAATGAATAGCCCGTTAGGTAAGACTTGTGCTATATCGTTTAAAAAATATTAATTTGATAATGTTAAAAAATTAGCATATAGAAAATTTGTATGAAATATTTTTAAGCTATTGAAGAAACCCTTCTTAATCAGACGATCTGAATGTAGTCACATGCAGATAACTGTGGTTTTTGTCCGTTAATGATAGTTTTACAGATCATAATTAAATGAATTTGGTAGTTGTTTTAACCACTTCTTTTAGTGTGGTGTTTCATTCGAAAAAGAATTAAAATTACATAAGTTTCATAGGTCTAACATATAAAAATTAAAAATGATATAGCCTAGACTGTTCTTTCAGTGGATAAAATTGCTTAATTTTAACGAAAACTGGTAAGCGTTACTTCTTTTAAGTTATATTGTACTCTTTGATATCCTTGGTCGATATTGACTCCGAGCTATCCTAAATTATTATTGTAGGACGTATTGATTACGGAAGGAACTTTGCTAATTGGACTGGTATTATTTTATTGGTGTTAATGGATACATGAACGGCAATTTTTTCGTTTTTATTAATCGCTTATTAAAAGAAAAAAGAATTATTCAGATATCACTTTATCATGAAAAGAGGTACACGACTGCGATGACAGTATGGTAGGCATTAACTTTCGTCACTGAACATTAATATTTTTTAGTTTGAATAAAATTATATATTTTTTTATTAATATGGTTATTTTTGTAAGATTTGGTATTAAAAATGGTTTGATTGTAGTACTTATCGATTTGATGAATCAAAAGGATTATCAATATTTCTAAACTTTTTTTAAAAAATAGCCATGATTTAGAATAACGTGTTGGGCTATCGTGCGGAGTGAAGTCATTTCTGTTTGACAATTTTTTTAATTTGAAATTTTTCGGGCTAAATTTTGGTGAAAGGTCATAGTTTTTATAAACTGTGTGTATTGTCTCAATCCTACTTCCAAGGTGCTACTTATTAAAAGAAAATCTTGACAATTACTAGTAAGGATGAGGTTTATTTTGATTTTTGTAAAAAAAGATCGTGTTTATACATTAGACTGATTCATTGGTGGAATTGTAGTTGTGTATTCCTACAGAAATTTTAATAAAAATAGCAGTAATTACAAAGCTAAAATGCTTGCAAACAATTTTAATTATTTTTGTGAAATTAGTAACATTATTAAAATATTGTTGGAACATCATCGCTACTTTGGTTTTTGTTGTATTTCAATGCCAAGTTCGAAACAGGACATTGTAGAACGGAAGTAATCCTGATTTGTAGTCTATTGAACAATAAGTCTATACGTAGTCGAAGGATTTTTTGTTAAAAAATATTTCCAACCAATTTGTTTCATTATTGATTAAACTATTCACCTAGTGTCGGTAGGATGAAAAGTTTGGTCCTAAATGATTGCTTTCAACGTAAAAACAACAATTGTATTTCTGTATGTTTTTTTCTTAATCAGATATTAAAGTGAACAGTTTTTTAGATTATACAGATGGATATTTGATTATATTCTTCTCTGTTGCTATTTGTTAGTTTTTTACATGCAGTTGTGTACTTTCAATTAAAAACAATGTTTAAAGAACGTTTTAACTTTAAACGGGAAACATCTTAAGCAATTTTTCAGTCACACGAATTACGCTGTGATATGGATATACTCATATGTTGGTACCACCAATAGAATTTGCACAATATATTTGTCATAAAAGTAGATTTATTAGAGTGTATGGTATCCCTTTTGATATATCTAGAATGGATGAAAATATTTAACAAATGATGGAGCTCGTTTGTTGAATTAATTGATTTTTTCTTTTATAACCCAGCCATTGTTTTAATTTCCTGTATGTTACGTGTTTTATTTCTTTAATAATGGAAATGTATTAATATCTTTAGTATTTTTCAATTAATATTTATCGTTTTGATGTTTTTATCCCATTGATTATTCAATATTTCTATTTGCTAGAATTATTGTACTGGGTTGGAATTCTTTCATTGTTTATGTAAATATAATATCTTTATGCTTTTTTATAAATTACATATAAAATGTTTATATTATGAACTAATTGTTAAAAATTTTTTACGTTTTCTTGGGACTTTAAGTTGAAAGAAATATAATTAAGTTTGGTATGTTCACAAAAGTGAACAAAATCAAATAAAAATGTAAAAATTATTTTTAATGAATTTTAGTAACCTTGAAAAGAATGGATTGCATTTACTGGCTTTTGTTTCTCCTTGAAAATTTGAATGATTACAAAGACAATTTGGTATAAATTCCAAGAGGTGTTGATATTTCAAAGAACTGAGATTAATGTAGAAGTCGTGTTTTAAGAATAATATATTTATCAGTACCGTATTTTTCGGACGATTTGGTATATTGCCGATTTTTTGGCAAATGTAAGGGTTTTAAGTGCGCCTTATAGTCCGAAAAATACGGTATCTGAAAATATTACTTGAAAAAGAAATATGAATATTAACCATCTGTTTATGTTTAATAAGTATTATTTTACTTTTCTGAGAGTGCGGAGCATTAGAAATTGTATAAATTATTTGGTATTTTTAGTAAATTTTTTGTTGGATCGTATGTAATTACTATTTTCAATTTGATTCCTAGAACATTTATTACACCTGTTGAGAAATTACACTTTTTGGAGTAAATCCATTTTTTGATGACGGTTATTAAATACTTAAAACCTTTTGCATGCGAGTATTTAATTGAACGATGAACGTAGTGATATGTGGTCGTTTCTTCGGGGGGGGGTGTTAGCAAGGATGAAGGAGATAGTACGAGCCCTTGTTTGCAACAAGCTCATCAACGCAATGTCCTATTGGTCGATTTACACCATTACTGCCAGAGACAACCTTATCCTTGTTGAATAATATATTTTGCTGAATTGCAGCGTGAGGCTGTTTGATTGTTGTAGATATCACTATTTAAGTTAAAATATCTCCGTTTTTGTGTTGAGAATATGCTACTGCTTATTGTAGTCAACTCATTTCACCGGCAGAAGGACGCGGTTGAGACGATTATCAAAATTAATGATTCCGCTTGTCCCACCACGTGCCTCGAATTGCGTATCAGCAGTGAATATATTTTGGTTTTCGTATTGGCAAAATATCTAATGAAACTAAACATTCGGCATTTTTGAAGAACGACCATGAATTATGTACAGGAACCAAATCCTTCAGTAAATTCCCAAATATTCAAACATGCACCTCTCTGGGTTTAATAAAATATCATTGTATCTATCCTGGCAATTTTACGGCCTTAAAGAATGTGGACGACCATCTAATGGTTTATGTCTAAGTTTTTCACCACCATTATCTTTGTCAAATTTTCACCTTTTTCCACGACGTTAAGTGACTTGTCACCAAATTTTGTACCATTGGGTTTGAATTTTTTGAATGGTATTTTGGCTTATTTTTGGTTGCCCATTCTTTAAAATGTTTATTTGGATTTCAGAATGATTGATGTGCATTCAAACATTTCATTAAGTGGTAGGGCATAGTATTGGGATAATTTTTTTACCTGTGCTCTTACATGAAGACAATACTAATATACTATAAATTTAAACAACAATGTTGTGTTTGTGTACAACCATCGATTTAAATTAGGGGTGTACGTTGCGAGAGCCGATATTATTTAGCTTTAAAGACAGTTTTTTATCAGATCAGCAATGGTCATAAACACCAGTTCGATATAAAGACTGGTTCGGTGGCCACAAAACATGCTACTTATGGGTCTTGTCCATGGGGGTATTTAAAATAAATTTATATTTTCGTTTAAATTCTTTGAGAAAGCTTTAACAAGTATATATTGACCTGATAATCTTTTTTAATTGGCCTGAAATTTATAGGATTAAATTCGTACGATATTGCGTGAGTATTATTTATGGTATAGTATTTTAATTTTCTTGAATAAAAAATAGCATTATTTGTAATTCTCATTTCTCGAATTATTATTGCTTGTTACCAAAATAAATTATCAGATTCAGAAGAAGTTAAACTTTATTTTTCGATTTCTTATATAATTTCCATGTCTTAAGCTAATTTATTTCCGAAACTTTAATTGTTATCATATCAGTAAATCGGATTTCGCTCCGCGTTTTGTACTTATAATTATCATTGTATGCAAAAATAATTTTTAGCTCCAACAAATTTTATTGTACGTCCAAACATTAAAATAACATTTATTTATATGAATGGAAAAAAGTGTAATAACAGCAGTGTAACGTGGGAGGTTATCATAAAAAAATAATGAAAGTAAGGCTATTGGGTCATTAGAATCCTTGAAATTTCTAAATCTATAGTATGGTATATAGTTGCATGTTTTTGTTAAAGAAAAACATGTTACATAAAAAAGGAGTTAAAAATAAAGAATTATATTGACGAGCTGTGTACTGATGATATTAAATTACCTTAGACTCTATTGTGCAAAGTATTGGCATGGCATTCAAGAAACAACTGTTTTTAGGTTGGTAGAAAAGAACGAAATATTCATGAAAACAAACTAACCAAAAAGTTGACCAGGAAAAGCTATATGCTCCTTGATAACGGATGACTAATATTCAACTTAGATATAATAATATAATGTATATTGGAGAGTCATCTTTTAGCCCTCACTTAATCTGCTATAATTGTTGAAGTTCAGTAGGTGATACTCTAAATACTGTTGTAACTAAAATGGACAAAATAACACCATGAGACTAGAGGTTTTTATGAAGAAAACTTTATAGAATTTTGTAATGTGGCAATAAATATACTTGGAACGGAATATAATTTTTAGCTGTAATTAATAACATACAATATTATCATTAAATTTACAATGAAATAGATTTACAGGGGAGTGCAAAAGTAGGTATACATTAGTGAAACTAATGATATTTTATTGAACTGAAAGGTACATACCTGATGTGTATAGAAGTAAAACACGTGTATATATGAGCAGATAATTATGTCGCCGCAACCGCATACAAATAATCTAATCATTAATGCTAATCTGTATCAATACCTTTAAATAAAAATGCATGTACTTTCAGTCTTTTCTTTTTATTAAATTGCGAGTATTTTCAGTCATTTCCTTTTTTCAGTTAAATTGCCAATTTATCGATGACCGGTAATTTTACTGACGAACAACGAAAATGGATATTGAAACAAAACTTGAAGGCCGAAAATAGTTAACGTGTAAGAGAACAGTAGATAAAAACCTATGCAACGCCGTCCAAAACAAGGCTCACCATTTATCGGCTGCTTGATAAGTTTGGAAGACAGGGAGTATCCACAACACACTGAAAAGTGCTTCCTATTACTTATTTATGCAACACTTGTTTGTCTTCATAATAAATGCCGTTAGCGTTACGCGTTTTTCCCCTTTTTGACCATTGTATGTCTACTTTTGCGCCCCCTAAATATACCTCTACTATTTGAAATTTTTGAGGAAACAGAGTGACTTTAAAGCTCGTGTGAATAAGTCATTTCAAAGCTTAAAAACAGTGTAGTAAGTTTTGGGGTGACTTTTGAAATCGATACATAGATGCAAAAGTTTTATTGGTTGGTTTCAAAGGAAGTCTTGACAAATTATGTCCTGAATTTTGAGTCTTTATAAAATTACTTTATTAATTTTCAATAATTTTAACATTTATAGGAGTTGCAATATTTGATAGACTCAATTAAGTTTTTTAAAAAGAAAAATCTCAAGAATAAAACCGGGTAGGGAAAATATTCTTAGTTTGGACTAATAGACACTTTGAATTGATGCATTAAGTTTTTCCTATTTGTTTTAAATATATTTATTCAGCTACTGCTACATTTTTAAATAACTGAAAATTATTTTTATGGCAGTTGTAAACCGTATGACTAGCACAATTTAGATATTTACATTAATTGTTTTGAAAATAATTATTTACATTTCGCTTAGTAAAATTAATGTCACGTTAATGCTTTTCATTCTTTATTATATTATCAGACTAATCATTACAATCAGAATAAAATTGAGAAAATCATTCCCAATACTAGGGTATTGTTACTGTCATATCTGAATTTTTAATTTAGAATGGTAGATATGATTTATTATAAATATACCAGTGCCATGTTCGGTGTTTCAGTAATTTACACTGAGTTTAATATTTTATATAATACGATAGACTTTCTTAGATTGGCGGACATTACTTCTCTAACAACTGGTTTTCTCGAATCTTTTAACATTTTTTATAAATATTAAGAAGGGTATAGATACAAAGTTAAGTTCGAGCACTTATTAAGGGTTTAATTTCTTATCTAAGGAAAAATCTCATATTAATTAAAGACAAGTGTTCCTATATTTAAAAATATATCATATTTGTTATTATCAAAGTATATAATAAAAACTTAAACATACAACTGTTTTTAATAATATTGTGGTGCTTGGAAACAGCAGAAGGATTCGGCAGCCTCTTTGCGTACAAAGATCTTTGAGATCGATTATTGTGATCTCCGAAGATCCAATGATTCGGTGATTCCAAAACAGTCTTAGAACACGACATCAACAGTTGTATAAATTATTATACTACTGAAAAGTAATTAAATAGCTATATGTCCCTTCCGAGCCGCCTCTTGACACCCGCGTGCTAATTTTTTGATTGCTTCGTTCATTGTCCGGTTAGTTCCGGAAAGTAAAAGAATATCGGCGCGTTCTAGACGCTGCACCATAATATTAATAATAAATCCTACTTTAAGTTACCGATAAATACTACGTCTACAAAATTAACAAATGAAATAATAATGTTTTTACTGAGATAATCTAAAAATTGAACGTTTTATAAAAATTTTGCAGTCCCGATTTTGACATTTTCGAGAGTAACCAGGTAGAAAGTTTTGAAAATATTTTTTTAACACTGCATATATTACTGAATTGTCATATATAAGATAATCCTTACTACCTATAATATTTAAAAAAATATATTTTTCAGTTTTATAATGTTGAATTTGTTAAAGTAAGCGTAAATTGTTAATGATCAGAGAAGTATCGTTTGCTGTTTATTAGAATCCCGTTCCGTAATTTGAATAATAATTCTTCGCATTTTTATAATCAATTATATTCAGCTATATAACTTAATATTACAGACAACTTTATCAGGTTACTTCCATTAACTAATAAATGAAAAAATGTAAAGATATCCATATGAAAGATAGTACAAACTAAAGTTTCTTTTATCGACATTTCATATCCTTAAAACGCCAACAATAATAATACAAAATTTTATTGTTATTTTTTCATATGAATTTAAAAGATTTTTAGAAATAAATCCAATAAATTCATTTAGAAAAATTAAAAGTTCATGAGATTGCGGTACATGTCCATTTGGATTATTATTTATACATATTTTCAACGAACTAAAAATTTAATTTTGAACAATTTTTACATCCTTTATTTTGAATTTCTTTTCTATCCACCTAAAAATTAACAAAAGGCTTCCAAGACATAAAACAAAGTAGAAGTGAACCATACATCAATATTTATGACATATTATTTACTTCTGACACTAAGCCATGTTTCGGGGCACTTGTAATTGAAGCTGCTATATTTGACAGGCTTGATATTTGGTTTGTGAATAAATATTATTGCGCAAAATAACACTAAAGAATTTTTGTTTATAGCTAATTAACAGTGAGTTTGTATATTAGCTCGTTCTTACATACCCAATAATATTGTTTTTATGTAAAAACATGATCTCTCTATCGGAAATTGTAATAGAATGAAATAAATGTAAAAATGACTAAATGAGAAAAAGCTAGCTATTCAATATGCATGGGTTTTTAGTATACTTTTTTTATAAATGATGGGGGATGATGACACTACTTATTTTTAACATTTTCTCAATTTCTCCCTTCCTCTTCTGTTTAGTCCACTGTTTTTCTATCAAATTGTGAAAATTTAATTATTCGTTCCATGTTCCTCATCTATGGCGTGTCACTCGGTCAGAGATTTATATTGGGGTTGTCCGATATTTTTTTTAGAATCTCTTTCAAAATAATAAAATTCTTTTATCTACTCAGATGTAGAATGGTTATGTGGTAGATTGAAATCCTAATTTTAGCTTAAACAGCGCAGGGCTTCGGATAGTCTTGTAAATGAATTTCATATAGAAATGAGTAAAAAAATACACGAGTTAAATTACCGGCATACAAGAAAACAGAATCCTATCCTTTATAGTTATATAGTTGATTTTAAAGTTTTCACTTATCTCTGTTACGTTTGAATTCTCTGAAATAACTTGATTCGATTATTTGCACGATGAAGGGTAGGTTGTTCTGATAAAAAATAGTACGGCAAATTTGATTATATTATATAATTATGCAGAATAATTTGTTTGAATATTCCAATGTGTTTTTAACCGAGGCATAATTCATGAAAAGCCATGTGAATATATTAACCTTGTCATTATAAATTAATTTAGTTTTACTCCTTATAACAGCAAATTTTTGGGGGATAGCGTTTTTCTCTTAGTAGATTAACACTAAAATACTTTTTTTTACTTTCTAAATCCTGATAGGTAGGATATAATCAAAATGGATTAAAAATGATGTGAATATAATCCGATGATCAATAGGCCTAAGGGAAAGTTATTAGTGGCCTAGCTTTTCGCTTACTTAATCATTAATGTTGAATATGATATTTGAAATATTTCAAAGGCAAAATCTACCAAAAAAATATTTGGTAAGTGCATATTAGGAAAAAGAATTCTACAATGAGTCATTAAATCAATCAATTGTGACTATATTTTTTTACATTGCAGACCTTAAAACTCACTTTTTTAAATTAATAGGTAATAAAGTTCACTACCCGATGAATCCTTCGATTTTTGATCCGATTTGGGGGTGTCATACGATTTCTAGTAAAGTTATTGATAGGATTAATATAAATTTAAGGCTAAGAAATTATACTTGTCATTTTTAAGTTTCCTTTTTTCTGTCGAAAATATTTTTTATTTGGGTGATAGACCTTATTAGCACCTAGAAAGAATTACCTTTGCTGATAATGGACTAAGTAAGCATTTCAGATATTTAAAACACAAAAAAATTAACTGTATCATTTCTTTTAAAAATTTATACGGTGGTTTAATAACATAGTGTGATGTTATGCTGAATTACCGATTAATGTTGACGGATTATTATGCATTATAAAAATTCAAAAAATTTTTTTTCAAAGTCTGTTTGATTTAAAGATTTACTTTACTAATATTTATGGAATAGATTTCATTTTTTTTAAAATATTGTTTATCTTAAAATCACACATATTAAAATACTGAGAGTTTATGTATAGAGTTTATCGTATGATTTCAAGGGATTAATTTCAAGGAATATCATCTAAATGAAAGAAAGTTATATATCGAAATTATTTTATGCAAGTATCGCTCTTCAAGCTGCAACCTTTCTTATTACACTAATTATTGTTCCAATTAAGGAGTGGATAGTCATTTATATTAATTCAAGTACGTTTCAAATACATAGAGAGATACATGCTGGAATATATTACTTTACAAAGGAAAGATCCGTTAACTTGTTTGATAAGCAAGTAAGTGGTAAGTACATCATTTTTATATTAAAAGACGAACTCATTATATTGAATATACTATTTTATTTTATTAAAGTAAATTATTCCAATAAAGACTTTAATTTTAAAGTTCTTAATGCCTTCATTTTGTTTATATCTTTATTTCAGAAATTAAAGAGCAAAATTTTTTATCCTATTAACAAACATATAAATGGTGGAATCGTTAATCTTTGTCGGTTTATTATATTCTAACTAATAAAATATAATTACTATCATTTTCAGTGTAATTTCGGTCTAAAATATAAATAAATGGATAAATTCCAGAAAATTATACTTTATTTTAATCAGTTATCTGCTGAAAAATATTTTTGAATAATCACTTATTACAGTATCTACGATTTGTCTTAAGGTCAAAGCCTTTTTAAACATGATTAAGGCTGTGTTTGTACCAATAATTTTTGAAGCTTTTGAAGAGGAATCTTTGCTTCCAAGTCGATAAATTTGGGAATTTATTTTATTAGACATGGATTAATTCAGTTCCGAAATATTCTTGCAAATTATTGTGCATTGCTAAAATTAATTTATCAAAAAACTATTAAATGCATGATTGAAGGGAAGTAATGTTTTTGATTTCCCAGAATATTTGTGGCATTAGTTTCTTTGGTATAAAAGATTGCATAATTATGTTAATAGTGCCCAATGCCTACTTAAAAATAGACAGTTCTATGACATATTTTAGTCTTATGAAACATTTTCAAGTAAACTAAGAATTAAAGTAAAAAATTTGTCTTTCTAAGTAGAGATAAAAGCAAATATATAAAATATTTTTGTTTCCATCATTTTTTCTGTTTTCTCTAGGATTTTCGGAAATTAATTAACAGAGTAAAAGTTGATTCTGTCATTTAATTTACGAAAATAAATTTTAAAAGGTTCAGATTTTGCTACAATCATTGAATTATTGAGATATTATAATTGTCCATAATTATTATTCTTTATAAATACTTTTTTTTGTTAATTAAACCCTTAGTAGTTCTTTGCTAATTGTTAAATAAATTTTAATGGATCTATTCTATTTTTTACATAACTTATGATATATGAAAACATATAAAATATATAAAGTCTAAAATGAGTCGTTCATATTTAAATCAGAGTAATTTATCTATATTTTAATTTTATCGAACATTAGGAAGTCCAAACTTAATGAAAATTTGTTTCAAACCTTCCTGAAAATTCGAAATTCTGGGGTAGATTGTTACTGAATATAAAATGATGTTTTAATTGAAATTATATATTTACATTTTTTAAGCCCATCAAGAATTTTAATGGGTCATAAAAAATATCTGTTTTTTATTCATGAATATGCCTAAATAAACATAAAATGTATAAAAAAATCTTTAAAAATTATTTTCTTATTGAATAGATCTCTCTGTTATTGATAAAGGCAATAATTTTTTTAAATATAGTCAAATCAATGATTATTCATGATAATACCATAATTGACTGCAAAGGGAAAAATCTTTTAATTCCGTTTTTAATTTTAGGTTATTTAGAAATGTGTATCATACATAAAAATATTCGATTAAATTTTTTAGTTTAAATTATTAAAACAAATTCCCAAAAATTAAATATTCTTTTTAATTTTAATAGTTTAATTATTGTAGCATCTTAAAACAAGATTGATTTGGCGCTGTAGGCTGACCTTGAAGTAATTGACAAATATGTAAACCGCAGGGGTTGCATTTTTTTGGATAAAGCAAATTACCTTAATTCACTATTAGCTTTGATAAAGTCATTTTATTTCTTAAGCATTTGCCTCTAATTGTCTAATTTATCAAATATCCCATTCTTTGTGGTTAGGTGTTTAGAGATACAAAAAAATAAACAAATTATTTGATAAAATAAAAAAGGTACGATCAAACAGCTAATATCAACCCACAAAGACGAAAATAATAGCGAGAATCAACACAACAAATATGAATTAGTAATAAAAATCTTTTTTCCAATTTATTAAAAGTCAACTTATGCAATTCCCCTCAAAATGTAGTTCAAGAAAACCTTAAGAAATTGACTAAGACAATATTTTTATTACAAGAAAAGTTTAGATAATTTTACAAAATTTTCTATAAGATTTACAACTCAGGGGTTTAAAAAGATATAAATTTTCTAACTCCTTTGGAACATAAATTAGAAAAAAATATCTATTAATTATAGGACATACATATGCTTCCCATCATTGCATACTGAGCATTGTCAAGTAATATTTATATACATTCAATAAAATTTTATCCTTGTGATGGTAACAGCATGTAACATGTAATTTCGAATATTTTAAGTAATCTATTCGTCAATGATAATTTAATTGTTATATATATATATATACTCTCCACAGGATTAAAACAATTATTTAGTCTATTACAAAATTAAAATTCTAAATAATAAACAACTGATTTTCTAAAATTCTATTTTTACCAATAATAATACTTTAATTTAACATCATATGATATCAATTCATTATAGCTATGTATATTTTTTTATGAATTTTTAAATTTTTTAAAAATTATTTTTATATTTATAGATAAGATATTTTGACATCAATATATTTTAGAAAGTAATATATTATAGTAATTTACTTTGAAAGGTCTAAAAAATATAAATTTTCATTAATATTTTAGAATATTTCAATAAATATCTTGAAAAATAAGTTAAGCACATCACTGACTTATAAAGGTGGTGATATTTTTTATAATGATTGAATCTTTAAATACCTGTACTGCCATATATCATATGATTATATATTTAAGTCATCAATGGTAATATTTTGCAATTATTTTAGGTTAAGTATGAATCAAAATAAAAAATTACGTTTTTGCCCCAAGCACCACTGAAGAACGTATTCAAAAAACTTTTGGATATATTAATATAGAAAAATTAAAGCTTAAGTAGAAAATATATTTATTATATTATTTTAATTGCTTTAGAACACTTAAGTACACGACCAAATACTCGGAATAATATATGAAGAGATTTTCAACTTTCTAGCAGGGGCTATATAAAGGAAATAACTCTTCTTCCATTAAATAAGTCAGAATTCCAAAAGTTATATGTTTTCTGACTAATCATCCGAAAATTGTATTCTTGTGCGTCATAGAACGATGATTGATTTCCTTAACCATTTTAAGTATTGGCAAAGATGATTTCTTAAAATAATTTATATATATAAGAATGAGATAATGTTTTTTACATTTAAATAAAATTTTTAAAAAATTCCTTTGTGTAAAAAATCCCGTTTTTGGAAAAATCAACTTTTATCATGAATTAGAACATTAAAAAATACATTCACTTATATACAAGGGGTCCATTTTCTTAAAAGACCATCGTTTTAACAAAAATCTCTATCAGTTAAATCAAAACAATTGCAAAAATGTCCTTGCTTCTTAATATCAGATAGTTGTAGATTGCAAATTCTTTTATTTGAGGAAAAAATTGATTCAAAATCGATGGTCTCCCAAAAATTGAACGGTGTGTTATCAAATAGCTCAACGAAGTCCATTAATATAATTGTAATCTACTTTCGAAATAATTGCTAAAGATGTTTGCTTATGTATTTCTAGGATAATAAGCCAATGTGCGTTTGAGATATAAAAATTATGGTTGCTAAATATTATCTCGAAACAATCTGATGGGTTTTTTGAAAAGGCCAGTATCTTTAATGTAAATTTTTGAACTCATCCCAGATCATTGTATTTATTATATGAGGAATATAAAGCACGGGGGAGATGTTTCATGAGATAATAATAAAATAATGCTGTTTTCGAACTAAAGATTTACACCCTAGCTTGAGATGGTCAGAAAAATTATTCTAACACAATAAAACAAAATAAAATATTTCACTTTAAACTTTATAAGTTCTATACATTCTTTGACCTAAATTATAATTTAATAATATTCTATTAGTATTCTTTTCAATTAATCTTTATCAATATTATGAAGCGAAAAAATAAAAAGAAGAGAACATGAAATTTTTTCTGAGAATAGGACCCTATTGAATTATTAAAAAAATTATTCCTTATGTAACTAGGCCTTATTAAACAATAATTATTCTTTTATATTTATATTACCATATGAAAAATATTTTTTATAACCCTTGTTACTTTTTATTTTTGAAATAAATTTTATGACAAATTCAAAAACTAATCCAAAAATTAGAACCAAAAGTTAGTTTATCAACCGACATATTCTAAAATTTTTTGTATTTGAAATAAGTAAAAATCAGATTAAAGAGAATAGTTTTAAAAATATAAAATAATAATGTTTTATTCATATTTTTTTGCTCCTTATAAATTAATGTTTATAACATATACTATAGTAATTTCAAAGAATAATTTATAGATAAATATAATTTAATTGTAGAATAAAGTATCTTCGTATAAATTTTTTAACTAGATAGAAATAAGCAATTTTTAAAAAAAAATTAGAAATTTTAAGTTTGAAGCTTAAAACAAAATTAAAGTAAAAAGATTTACTAATTATTATTTATTGAATTCTAAATATAATGTTTAAAATGTAGAAACAAAAATTTCATACTCCCAGATCATTAACACTTTGCATGTGGATATATAATTTCATTTATTATATTTAGAGGTTCTAGTGGCTTGGCAGGCTTTTGGACCATTATCCGTTATATTTCTTGGATGTTATCTCATATTTGGCATTGTCACGCTATTCAAGAAGGAGTGGCAAAAGTTGAAAGTAATCTTCTCTTATATAGATCGTTTATTATTAATTATACTGTTAATATATTTTAGTTGTTGTGTTATTTTTATTCTTCGTTATTACGTATCTACATGCTTATTTGGCACGAGGTAATAAATCTTGTTTGAATTTAATTTAAATTAGAAAGCAGAATAAAAAAAGGTCCGATTCCTTTTATAGATCAAACCAGTGAACTGGGAGCCTGTTCATATATCCTGGTAGTTATGTTAGCACTAAAAATTTCTGAGACTGTGATAACTAATTTTTGCTACATCAAATCAAAGAAGCTTTTTGTCCAAAATGTTATCAATAACAAGAGTAGTTTTTTTCATTTAAAGGTAACATCTTTAGTGGAACTGAGCCAGATTTAGGCTGATATTACCAATGTAAAGCCTATATTGTCATTCTCAAGTAACTTTAGCAATCTTTTAATGATAATTTTGTTCATGTTCACTGTGTTTTTCAAAAATTATAGAATTTATATAAGCATAGCATAAAAAATTTTCTCATTTGCGAAAGGCGCAGTATTAATTAAAATGCTAGAGATCCAGACCGGCCAGTCCATGCAAATTTTTACCAAAAGCTATAAAAAATTCGTTTTATGTCTTAGAAATCTTATTTAAATCTTTATAACATAGTACAAAATCTAATATGGACAATTCCATAAGATGCTGGTTTATTAAGATGGACTGTAAGATTGTAATTCGATAAATGGAAAATAATGCATAAAATAAAAAAAATCTATGATAAATACTGATATATAATATTCTTGAGAAATCACTTGGCAACTTGAAATTTGGCAAGTAATAATTTAAGGCTGATTATGGTCCAACCGGTGCACGATATTCAAATAAATGGTATTTAGCCGTCATGACTATATATGATATTGTTATAAATGAACTAAATTAGTCGTTAGTACTGAGTAGAAAAATACCGCCGCACCACCTCGTGTTGCTCTTTAAAAGTTTTTTCAAGGATTCACGTGAGTTCACGACAATATATTTATTGTAATAAATAATTAGAATTAAATTTTTACCAAATGTTCCTGAATATTCAAGATTGCGTTGGATGATAAAAATATTAAAAGTTCCTTAATTTAAAATTCAGAATAGTGGAATACGTTAATTAATCATTGTATATTTTAAATGTATAAAATATAAAAATTCCTGTATCAAAAATAGGTGTATAAAAGATGTTATATCTAGGTAAATATATCGTTTATCAAAAGAGAATGTAAATAACAGCACGTTTTTATTTAAGAACTACATCTAAAATGATCAATACCATTTTAAAATTAATTTTAACCCCATTTTCACATATTTACTAATATCTTTGAAACTTTCATTATGTAATAACAACCAATAGTATTTTTTCAAGGAATCAAACTGGTTATCATCGCTGATAAATTTGACAGAGGTACATTATATGGTTCAAAATTAAATGTATTTATCTGGGTATTGGCTTTAATAAATAATATAGACAAATTAGTAATTTTCTAGAGATCAAAGGAAACGTTAGATAACTATCACGTAGAATCATCGGGATCTTATTTTTTTGAAAATAAAGACTAGGTTTTTAAATAGATAAGGCACATCTTTATAATTTTAATCAAAAAGATTAAAATTTAAAAAATTATTTTAAAATATTATAATTAAAATTATTAATATTGGTATCAATGTCAGCGAATAATGAGATATTCAATATTATTTAGATTTAATATCTGAAAAAATAAAATATCAATAGATAAACTAGCTAATTTTTTATTAATAATTAATTTACCTTTTTTGTTATAAATTTTGTTAGTCATATGTTATTCCACCAAAATTTGAACCCTAGTTCACAATCATCCAATATTTGTTCATTCAGGAATTGAACACAGTTTTGTTAAAAGCATCCACAATCTATTCTTTTAAGCTATCATGTCTTCAACATTAAAATTAACAAAGAATTAGGATGATTCAATAGAAAAAAACGCATTCATGAAAATTAATATTTTTTTATTGTATTTATTGAGCATTAAATGCAACAGTGAAAATTTTCACCATCGATAAAAAAATAGTGTTTGTGACGGATTAGGTTTTTTTATACAGATATGACCTCATCAAAAAAATCAAGAATCAAAAGGGTTAATATTGTTGATCGTTTTATTCTATTTGATCTACGTTTCTACGGTAATTTTTAATCATTATATTTTCTGAGAGATCATTGAATTCATGTTGAATTCTAAAAATCTATTATCCAAAAAGAAAATCTTAATTTCTATATAGAAAGTAGTAAAATTAAAATATCAATATTAAGTATTTATACCAAGAATACGATGCATAAAAAATGGCCATTTATTCTTTTTTCATTAGTTCTAATATCATTACAAAAAAATAAGTGTCAAAATTATTTCTATATATTGACGTCATCAAATAAGTATGCGTTTCAAAATATGACTATTTATATTTTAGAGTAATTCTAAATAGTCAAATGAAAACCTATTCTATCAAAACCAATTTTACAAACTTATCCGATTTAACCAGGTCAACATTTATATACGGTTGAATCTGGATCGACGCAACATCAATTATCAACGAATTTTTAAAGTTCATTTGATATTTATCTTCTTGTGGTTTGTCAAACATTTTTAGACCCAGTTTGTATCCAGAGAACTAGAATCGATCTAATAAATCGATTCGCACCTTTGGAAATGACCCAATGTTTTGAAGTCTCTAGACAACCAAACAATAAACTCACTGTGCAGAGAAAGATAAATTGTACTATTAGTAGGATAATCTATTAAAGTCGCCAGCCGTGATCACAAAATGTAATATTTTAGTCTTCCTATAAAATTCGATTGCTATCGATAATTTGGTAAATATCGTTAATCGGAATTTGATTCTCAATAGTATGTAATATTGTAATATTAACATGGCATGTGATTTTAAGCGCTTATTTTTTCAAAATAGATAACTTCTCTTAAAAACAACATATTTGATGATTTGATTTTGCTACTTAAATAGCAATAAAAAAATATTATAGACATTATTTTATGGAAAAAATTTTAAAGGGTAAATACTGGTTAACATATGAACGAACTGTTATGTCTTAGCGTGACACGAGACTACTCTACTTCTACGCATGTACCTAATTTTATACATAACACGAACCATGGAAATTAAGGCTGATACTATATCGGTACTTTTATGAAATAGTTTTATTCTTTCATCCAACAAATTTTTTCGATCGTAATTAAAGGAATATGTAACGCTTAAAACTATGGTACAAATCACTGAAAAAATGTGGAAACATGTATTCGCTTACATAAAACTCATTATAGTTAGTTTATCAACTCACTTTAGGACATTTTTTTCCTTTCAATTTTGTTCTTAGTTCGCACTAACTAGTGCAATCCATCAATATTTAAATTTGCATTCGAAACTCGAATGAACAAATACATGTAATTGATTGACTTAGAAACAGGAGCTAATGTGTAACAATGTTTAATGCTGTTAACAATATATTTGGGAATTGTTTAAAGATTTACATCGATGCATCAAACTCAATAAAGTGATATTCTTTAATTTATATTGATCCTTCATCCATTCAAATAAACTCGAAAGGGAAATATTGAACTTATATTTATATTTCTTAAGAAACTAGTCTAATATGTAAGTTCTTCTTCCAGCTATTTTAAAGACGAAAATAAGATTTTTAAATTATTAGAATTAATATAAAGGTTAGATTTGATTTTTTCCCAATTCATTAATTTTGATATAATTAAAAAGGTCCACAACATTTTTTAATATATTTTATCTGTTCTAGAAATTTGGGAAAGTTATACCAACAGATATTCAAAAGATTAATTATTTCTTTAAAATTTTCAGTTTTATTTGCCTGAACGTGGAATACAAATATGTTCTTGGCAAAACGAGCAAAAATTTCATTGAGTGGATATATAGAGCTTTTTGATGTGTAACGTGGATAGTGAGGGAAAAAAAACTTAAGTGATATCAAGACGCATCGTTTTAGTTCTTTTTGCAACATATAATGGTATGAGTTGGTATGTAAGGGTGTTAGACTCTGTGAAATAATACAAGGTCATATGAATCGTAGCCATATTCCCCTCGATTAGTTATATAATTTGACAATTATACTCTGTCAAGGTTTTTTCATACCTGTTGCTAAATTTGAAATGATGTCACGAAAGTTATGAAATATTTGATCGTAGCGCTTCAGTACAATCGATAATTTCTTGATGACCTTTAATTAGTTTAGCCATGAAAATTCGGATGAATTTAATATATTCACTTTTATGTTAAAATGCCAAAAATCGATTATTAATATATTTAAAGCTGTCTATTGTTAGTGCCAAGGTTTCTATCGACAATTAATTTTTATAAAATATTCAGCCATCGTTTTTGTCTCATCCGTACCTTTTAGTAATGTTACAAAACAGGTTTGATAAATTTAAGTACTTTCATCGGCTAACAGTCATGGTAATAAACAATGCTGAGATTTAAATTTTAGAAGACAAATATTTGATTATGTAAAATAATCCATGTTAAACCTTCAACAATCAAAATCTTTTGTCACTTGATTTCGTTTTATTTGGATTCATCACTATACAAGACATCTTTGATTGGAATGGTAGTATGTATGATTTGGTTAAAGGATTGAATTTTTTTAGATATGAGATGTTCATGAACCAGGTTTTGTTCCAGTATAAGTAATATCTTTCAATATTTGTACAATATCCGATGCCATAACACTTTCATGCTCAACCAGTCAATCTAAAAATTTTATATTTTTTTACATGTCGTCTTACAAGTCAATAAAAAATTATTCTTTTATTTCAATTAAACTTAATACATAGACCGAAAGGGATTTTAGTCAAAATTACATGACATATTAATGAGTAACATAAAATTTTCTATTAATCATAATTTTAATATCTAAGTGTAAAATGCTAGATCAAAAATTTTTTTATGATATTTTTACACTCTAATTTTTAAATCATATACTTTTATGCCTTGTTTTCATGCCATACGGATTCATAAATGTTTTTAATCAGTCATAAAATAGTTTCTTGGAGCAAATGTAATAAATAACTAACGTTTTTATAGTTTTAAGCCCTCATAAATTGTTAAATTTATTAGACTAATATATTATCCTATTTCTGGAGCTATTATTTAGTAAAATTTATGGTAGTTTTAATTTTTTTGTAAAAAAGAAATTATTCGATTGTAAACGGATTTCCTTATTATATCTAAAAAATATATTAAAAAATTATTTTTACCAGAATAGTTAAAGATAAAATCGGTTTCATTAGGATATCCATTTACATATTGGTTTCGTACGTTTTTAAATTTTCTAATAAAATAAGATATGCACCGTAAGCCAGTTGAAAAACATGGCTGAATTGCTTCTTTTTTTGTAGAAGTTCAACAACAAATGAAAAGTTCAAATATATTATGTTACATGGTTGACAATTTTTAAATGAGAAAAGTTTAAAAAGGGACCTCATCTGTTTCTTCTTCCAATTCACGATTTTTGTTCGCCTTAAACATTCCTAAACTTGCTAATTCAAATATACTTGACTGTCCTTTTTAGCGTATAAGATTTTCTTTGATTGACAAATATTTTGTTTTATTTATATTTTTGTACAATCTTTAAACCATTTGATTAGCCTACATCATCCAGTCATTACTTGACTAAGACACAAGAAAAAATCTTGTCAAGTTAAATTATTATAAAAAAATATTTTTAAACCCCATAAACAAATATTAAAAATTTAACTATTAACTATTTTTATTCCTCAACATATATTATATTTTTCTTCTCATATTAGTTCATTAAGAAACATATCTATATAATACTCAGATCTAACATCAATTATATTTGCGATAAACATATATATGCTTGAAAATATTTTAATTAAAAAAAATATTAATTTCCAGAAAGTAATTTGAAACAAAATATCAACAAAAATTAAAACAAAATAAACTATATTTTAAATATTTCTGTATCAAAAATAGTATAACCCACATTTTACCAGGATTATTACTGTTTTTAATATAAAGTTCCCATAAAAAATTGCTTAAAACTTTTAACGTATAATCTTTTGGAGTAAATATATTTTGATATAAAAATTTACTGATGATTAGATTAATCTACACTTTTTTGAATTTGATTCTCGTAAGACGCTAGACTGAAGGAAATATTTTTTCAATAATACAAGAGTGCTACTAACAAAGTACATATCTTTTTAAAAAATATTATGTATACTAATAAGATTTTTATTAAAATTTTTTATACTAATTCACTGTATTTTTTTTCGATTTCTATATTTTGGCTCCAAAAAATAATATCCGCTTTAAATAGTTCCTCCATTACAATTAGTTGAAACAGATCAGGACACATAAAATAATATAAATTCTTTGGAAGGATTTTTCCATAGAAAGTACATTGTAATGAATAAGGGTATATAAAAATATAATTATTTTCGGTATTAGGGAGAAAGGATTTGATGTGGATCTCAAGATATAAATCTTAATGGAATTATATTTGTTTGTTCTTAATAATAAGAGACAGATTTTGATGTTTATTTGTTAGGGAAAAATATGACGGGATATCCTGGCTATTTAATTTAATAATCCTAATAAATAAGATTTTTAGATGGATATTCACTTTCCATAAAAACTGAAGTAAAGATATTATAACTGTGAATCGTTGGACCGTCTTTATCAAAAATAAGTGACCACGAAAAATAAAATACTTATCGGTATATTATAAAAGCTGATACTATATTTTTAAATCTCTAAATATACTTTATTTTCAATTGCACGTCTAATATTCATGTTTCATGGAAAATTAACTAAATGTAATAAGATATAATTTTTTTCGTATCACAAAAGAAAATTTTAAACCTATAATATCGTTCAAATATGTAAGAATTCATTAAATTTAAATTTGTTGAATCCATTGGTGTGCATGCATGGTTATATTTTAAAAAATTGTTTATTAAAAAATGTTTTTCCCATATTAGATGACAGTTGGCTTAACTTTTTGTTGGTTATTTTTATCCAACTAGATTGATATTATAATAATGATTTCGCGACTTATTAATCAAACAGGTGGTTCTAACCCTATGACCAGGATGGCTATTAATTTTAATGATATATTTTACCTAGCCCTGTATGATGGTTTCAGAACTCATCTTTTATGCTCTAAAATCCATAAAAAAGCAGAAACCATTTGGAATCACTCTCATATGTTTTGAATACACTGATGATGGAAATACTTTGTTTTTTATATATGCTTGAAGTATCAGGTAGGGGTATGGACTAGCACTCATGCTGTTTTCCACATTAAGAAATTACTTCGATTTGACGAAAAAACTCTATGGTATGAATTTTAATCCTTTTTAATCTTAAAAGCTCTGAAAGAGAAGAAAATTAAAGGTCTATAATAGGATTATTACTTACTTTAGAAAAATAAGGATATACTCCATTAAAACGAATAAAAAAATTTAAAAAATTATTGAACTGCTTGGTATGAAATCTTTACAACTTTGCCTATAATAGAGGGAGTCCTAAAAATAGTTTTAAAAAAACACTGATTTAGTCAGTTTATCAAAATAAATAATTACTAATGTAGCGTAATCTTTTAAATATTTTTTCCGAAATTGCAATTGATTGATGATTTTTGATAAAATCACTATTCTGAACTCAGCTATCCTGACAATATTGTTCACTGCAAATTTTTCAATTCTTCTTATAGAGGATTGGTTTCGATTAACAATTTTAAAACAGAAAGTACGGTTCGGAGTATATACTTTAAGTCGGACTGAAGCAAAATTTCTCTTAGGGGCTGATGCAACAGGTAAAAATAACTCACATTTTTGTCAATAAGATAGAATCTCTTAATGTTAATTTTTTTTGTCATTATATTTTCAATAATAAATTAAAGTATATGACATTTTCCATAAAAAAATAATTTAATTTTATTAAAAAAGTTATATTAATGGTTGCGTGATAATTTGGCAGCAAAATGTTAATGTTCCAGAATTCATGCCTATAATGTTAGCCTCAATTTTCTAACATCACTTAAGATATTGTTTTTGCGTAATTTCAGATAATTTTCAATTCGTGATAGGATTTATTTCCGTTTTAACTAACATTTTTGTTTTTGAAAATCTTCCCTCAATTTTGTAAGCATGTACAAACATAAACTCAGCAACTAGAATCGTACATTGTATAATCGAAAAATGATTTCCATATTTCATGTTCTTTGTATTCCCAGGTAAGTTATTATAATACCAGATCTAAACATTAATGTTTTATTCTATGATATGAATATAAGTCAATGAAATCAATGTCCATAAAAACTTAGTTAACAATTCGGCTTGATTCATTTTACAATCTAAGTAAGAATAAAAACAAATTGATGGCCCAAGTAATCCATTAATTTCTGTTAAAGTAAAGAACCGATTATTAGGTCTAAATCCAATTGGACTTTTAAGATGTAGTCTGTGCATTGTGCCAGTTAACGCTAACATAGTCCACAAAGTCACACTTGAATAGTCTATGAAAGATTTATTACTCTTCCATATGTGCATATTTTGTGCATGACAGAAACAAACGACTGAGGTTAATTTTCTTTTTTTTCTTCGGGATGGGGGTTGTAAAAAGTAATTGCTAATGTATTTAATTCTTCAATTAGTGTTAATTGTTTTAAAAACGTAAAATATCTCTGGATTTTTTTATTTCTTAAGCATTTTAATTAAAGTAAAATGAATTACATGCCAATATCCTATATCAACATTTTACTTGTACTGCGGAATTTTTTCCAGAAGAAATGCTTCTCAACCAATGATATTGGCTCATATTTGCATTACAAGTTCATAACTTATTTTAGTAAAAGAACAGCGTTTTTATTATTTATAGAGTAATCAATTACAATTGTTGTGCAACTCCTTTTAAGATTACACATAGATATTTTATAAATAGAGTGTCTGTCACTTTATAAAAATTATTATCATATTTAACTTATAACCTTCTTTCATTTCATGTTTTTTCAGTAAACAGAAAATGTCACAAACGACCCAGAAATATATTGTCATATTTTCGTTTATAAATGTTTAGCTAAAAATTTACATGAATCAGGCTTGTGTAGAATAATGGTTTGAAATAATCTAAGATAGTTTGTTTGGTGGCATTTAACAATGACGCTTGAGATCCGAATTCCCATCAGCAGTACCTCAGCTCCGTTGGCTAAATACGGGGGTGCAAATGTCTATCAAAATATTTCAATATTTTGATTATTAAAAGTTAATCAATGAAAAAAATTGATTAATACTTCTTGGATCACATCCATTTTTTCCGAGCCAAGAGAAGAAGCAGACAATAATATATTTCTCTCAGGGATACACTAATGAAGAAGAATGATATTATAAATAAAAAAGGTTTTTTTGTGAACCATGAATTAATAAATTTAAAAAAATTAGGAGTTAAAATAATAGTTCAGCCAAAAGTTTTGTTACACTATATGAATCATTTGTTCTAAGGTTATATTTTTTTATTTTGCCTTTCCTGATATAAACATATTAGGCTATATAGTTCTATTGTTTTGTTTGGTAGCAATAATTTTTAAAGTTGTAATATTTAAATGAAATATTATAATTTCACAAATCAACTTTTGAGTTTTTTTCATGCTGATGTTTTTTTGTAATATAACTATCTATCTTTTATTCTCTGTTTACAGTTTCTGTATAGAAATTTTCAAACAAGAATTTACATAAGTTTGTTTAAAAAGTTTAAAATTATTCGTTACCTATAATATTTTCAAAATTGTTATTAAAAAAATTTATATAATAAAACCAGTTCAGAATTATTCAATTTTGTAAGATATTAAATTATATAGGATGTGTACTACAACTAATAATTTGCATTATATATAAAAAGGATTGTTTTATTTTAAGCCAAGGCATTCTGTAATGAGTTTAGATTACTATAAAGTATCTATAAAACTCTTTGATTATTGCAAAAAATCTTGAAGAGCAGTGAATATTTTTCAGAGGAAGCGTTTTAAGATAAATATAGATAGAGAAACATTTCGGCACTATAAATAGACTGCATAAATTTTTTGAAATGAATTTTTATTAGGAAAAACAATGTTTTTGATAATTTCAAGATTCCACTACAAAATTTTATCTTAATTATTTATTTTGTTGAAAGTAGGTAAAATATTTTAGACTTGCTTATAATATTATCCAAACAGTGATCAACAATTTTGGGAATAAATTATATTTAAAAAATTTAAGATTAAATTGATCTGAAAATTCTTCATTTAGTTGTCAAAAAATTATTATAATAATTTATAGAGATTATTAAGGATTAAAAGTCAAATACTACTCTGACCAGATATCATTATAAAACAGACGCTTTAAGAAATAATAGAGTTTATATCTGTTCTATAAATATTTTCAATGATATTCTTAAAAATCACAAAGAAAAACATTTCTGTCTATTATAAAAAAAGAATCAATATTTTAATTAACATTAATTCACAGTGAAAAATGATAACTATATCCAAATACATTTTGAAATTAGAAGCTGCAAATATTTAACGAAAGATGAAATTTTATATATTCCTAAAACTATTTTAGCCAAAAAACATTAAATAATTTTTGGCTGAAAAAAATTAAAGATAAAAGAAAGCTCATATCGAAAATTTGGAATATTATCTGTTGTTTAGAATATTAGCAGCAATTTTAATACCTTTTTTAACATATTATATTTTTTTTCTTAATACATAAACAAATTGTTGAAATTAAAAATTTTTAATATAAAATAATCAGTAAAAATTCTTTTGCTACGTATCATAGTATTTTCGATATCAAATCACTTTACTTTTTGGATCAAGGACATATAGTTGTTTTATTATAAAATATATTTTAGAAATATGTATTAAATTTTCAATATGAAAGATATTAATATTTTAATAATTTTGGACATCTAGATTCTTATAGATAAAAATATTTAAAAATTTAAAAATGATCAATTAACCGATAATATCTATTAAAGCAAGATATTATTTGTTTTAAACAAAATTTATTATTAAAACAGAAAAGAGTGATCCACTCTTAATTATAAATAAGAAAAATATACAGAAGTGATTCAAAATCTCTTAAATAACTTAATATATTAGCATACAACTTTTAGTAAAAAAGCTAAATTTTGTAAATTTTAAAATCAATATTTAGTATTATGATGTGATAATACCTTGAACATGTAGATGGATCGGTTGTCGTTATAAAAATTCTTAGAAAATAATTACTATACTTTATTCTATTTTTTCTTAACTGAAATTAAAATATTGGTGAGGATCAATTAATTTAATTTATAAACAGAAAGGTTATTATAGAAGAATTTATTTGGTTACTTTTTTTGATACGTGGTTTTCTAATAATCCGTGACAGAGCCAGGTTTTAGTTTTTTTATTATGTGTTTAAAATTTTAATTAAAATGTTGTGGCCAGTATGACTAATTTAAAATAATGTAGAATGATACTACAAATTTTATAAAAATCAGAATATCTAATGATTTTTTATGTAGATAAAAAATTGTTACCACGGACTATTACATAGAAAAATTGGCATAAAAAATTCCATAATGTAAAGAATAATTGATTATAAGTTCAAGATAAATTAACAAATTCATTGAAACGAACGATCAACAGTTAGAAATGTTCTCATTTCACATAATTCCATATGCCTAGTACGATGCTTGGGGTGTTATCCCATATTTTAGTGACAGATTATTGTTCTTGTAATTGACTAAAAATTTTAAAAACGGGTTCATGTATTAGATATAGAAAAAAATTAAATTACTATCAATTTTATAAAAGTTTTATCCTGAGTATTTTTTTTAGATTTCAAATATGGGCAAAAAACATCTTCGTGTGTTATATTCAAGAGCTTTACATGCCATGGAATTTCGAAAAACAGGTTGCATGTATTTTAAGAACAAAAGGATTTTTTAAAGTAAAAGCGATATAGTTACAATGTTTGATGGTATATTTAGTCAAAAAGCAAGTTGATTCAATTTTGTGATTTGTTAAAATGACAAGTCCTTTGTTTGAATCGTTATATTATAAAAATAATAATGATAAACTTTATATTTAATATAAAAAAATTAATATTCTGGTATGTAATGAAAATATGTTCACATTAAAATAATTTTAATAACTTAACCACTATAATTACAGAAATAAAATTAATCAACTTCTCACTGTTCAATTTTTTATTAATGATTTTTGTTGTTCATTTTTCTGATCTACTAATTTACTCTAAGCATATACTTTCTTAACATCTGTTCTTATTACTTAAATTTGTTATATGTTTTACTTATGTAATTGTACGTTTCACTGGTTGATCTACCATATATAGATAAATTAATAACAAAATTTATCAAAATAATTTTGAAATTTGTAAAAGGAAACAAGATGGCAACATAATATCTTGTCTGGAAATCCACATAATGCATGAATTTTAATCGACGTGTATAAAGACTTATAATATATTAAAACTTTTTACAACTTAAAAGTTTCGATTAATGCATTTTTTAATATTACAATATACAAGTTTGAATATTTAAATAGATTAGTTTAATTAATTAATTTTTTAATTATAAAATTTCTATTTTCAAATTTTGTTATACTAGAATAGGGTAAAATCTTTATAAAAACTATCTAATGAAAAATTGAAAAATTAATCCAAATATGTTTAAAAAACTAACATGAGATTTAATTTTTAAAAACTTAAATATATTACATTTAGGCTTGAAAAAATATCCCGTTTTTTTTTGTGTGTGTTAATCGATTATAACCTTGCTCTTCCTTCCTTTAGCTTTCCCATTTTTTTTAAGAATTTGATGCTTTGTACCAAATTAATTATCTTGTTAGAGTGCTGCAATTTAACAGGTTTCAGAAAATTTATTAAATCCTCATATTTAACAATTTTTAGTACTGTTTATAGGTTGTAAGATTATAAAAATTACAGCACCGGGGTATTGAGTTAAAGCTAATATTCCTGAACGCTTCCACGAAACTCGGGAGTACCGCAGGAAGAAATTAATTTTTAAATATCTTGCTACCGGAGTTAGATAGGAATAAGAAAATATTTTTGGAAAAATTCTATCGCTTAAATACCATCAAGCGCAGTCTAGTATAATCCACATAGCCGCTCCGCATTCTGGACATATGTACTGTCATAAACACCCGAATGCTTTAAGACAATATCATGTTATCATATAATATATGAAAAATTTCTGATATTTATCTAAATTTAAAATATTTTCACCATTTTTTTAATTACTACCTTAAAATTTTTAATGATATATTTTCAAATCACCGCTTTATGTGTACTTATTTTGTAGATTTTTAATGGATTTTTTAGACACTAGAATGATTATTCACATAATTTAAACTTTTTACTATATTTCCATCTTTTGGTTTTTATTAAAGCTAAAATCACATTTCAGACGGTCTCATATCTGGTTAGACATTTCAACCCCATTTTTGAAACTTCTTTCTCATCATTGTTTTATATACATGTGCTAACTTAGATTCAAGGGCTACAATATTCAATGTTTGAATTGAAAAACTAGCTTGATTATTTTATATAATTATATTTATTAAAATTTCAAAATAATATAGGTATACTTTAATTTTATAAAATTTAGAACTGACTATTTAGTAATAATAATAATATATATATATACCAACCAAATTATCTTTCATCAATATTTAGGGGAAAGTAGAATCGTGTGATTCTACCTGCTTTTAATAAATACGAAAACATAAATTTTTTGCTTTCCGTAAGGGTTTAAAATATTTTTTAACCAATGAGACTACATGATAAAGACTTTATTTTCTTCATTATGAGGAGTTAGCATAACTCAAAAAAAATATTTCTCTTTAATATATCAGTTTCGTTACATGAATGCAGAATGCTATATTAATTTTAAGTAGTTTAGAGGGAGCGTTTAGTAAATTTTTTATAACCAATAAATATACTGTAATTTATTTATAGATTATTTGATTGCAGGGCAAGTCTTTGGTGCATTCACTATGGCAATTATCGGTGTTAATCTAATTGTGACATGTCTTACAATTTTCATCAAATCACTTAGATTGTTTAAAGTACTCCTCTCTTTTATTGATAGTAAGATATTTTTTATTGAACTAATATTATTAAAGCTCTCTTCTACACTATATATGTAGGTGTAATTTTGATTTTTATTATAAAATCTTCAATTTCTGCAGATGCTGCAAGTGAACCTATTTCTAACTTAATAAAATTTTTAAAACTGAAAAAAACAATTGGATCTTGTGCTTATGTCCTATTTTTCTGTATAATACTGAAAATTTCTGAGGTTGTTATTGCTAGCGTTAATATGTGTTACTCTAATTATGCAAGACTTAGAGTTATTAAACCGAGTATATTATTTTTAATTCTATTATTTTAATTTAGTTGATACTGATACTAAGTCATTACCAAAAGTTGTATTCAATAATATGGGAAACTATACATGGGGTAAAAAACCTTCATGATAATATCGATAGCCTTAAACTATGATTATTATAAATTTATACAAGATAGAATTTGTCATAATTATTTCAAGAATAGTAACAATTGCGTATATAGAAATTGTTAAACCTAAATAAAATATTTGTGTTACCCAAGTGATATTTCCCTCGAAAGGGGGCAATTACGTGAACAGATACTTTTCCTTAATACAAGGCATGACAACGAGACGTATAATAATTATGATCTTGCAGGCGGGATTTTTTAATATTTTTTATCTTTTTGAGAGAGGCACCATAATATTATATCGGTTCTAAATTTGAACTAAAGTAAAAGTATATATTTTTCTGAATATTTTTGCTGTGTCTATGCAATATAAAGAGCACATATAGGAGTAGAGGCTAAAAGATTAACGCTTATAATTTATTTTTCAAGTATTTTCACCAATTAAAAGTCCTAGTTATATATATATAACAATTAGTGTCATCTACCAAAGAAATTCCATATTCACAGAATATTTACCTAGCTGAGGAATCTATAGAGGAAATATTTCACTTAGTTAAGGAAATAGCTGTTCTCACAAGTCATTTTAAAATAAAATTTTACCGTAATACATATTTAGTTTTAAATAGATAACAAAAATTTATTACAGGTAATATTTAGTAAGATCTAAATCTTTTATTTCAAAAGAACAGAAGTAAAAAATACATTAGCCTCATTCAAGTTTCAAGCTTCAAAATTAACTTTAAAAACATTGAGGATCAAAAATTACATTTTTATGTTAGATTTCCTTCCTTGACATCTCTTATGCATTTTCTAGATTTAATGTAAAACATTTTTGAACAAATCCCTAAATTTTACATACTATTTTAGGTTTATGCGTAATCTACTTGTAGATTTTTAACTCTAATTTTAATAATATAATGTGATTTCATTTGTATCAAAGTATGGCAAGGGTTTAAGGATCAATATCATGTGCAGTATTTGAAAAACGGAAGATTTACTTTCAGAATTTATTTGATTAATGTTTAATATATTCGGAAGTTGTGTGACTG
>LDMZ01060984.1:0-18869 GCA_001455285.1 Sphaeromyxa zaharoni
GATCCCCTAAGTTTTGGTATTGATTATGCGACATTATATTTCTTTACCAAAACTAATTCAAAATTAAAAACTAACCAGCGAGGCGGTTGCCACGCAATAAGTATTTATATGCTAATTGTGAGCACACGCACCAAAGTTTATCTTTAAAAAATTGTTAGGGAAGTATTTATATGTTTAGTTAAATAAATGCAAGATGAAATTTTAATTTATAGGAACGGGTCTATCATGATACTCGTATCACCGAAAACTGAAGACTACATTGCCCTTCCTCTCATCGGAAGTGTCATCAGTTTAACCCTGTTTAAAATAATTCTACATCATTTTGAAAAAATATTTTTTAGTTAATATTGATAAGTTTTTCCAATTTTAATACATATTGTAACAAATTTTATCATTATTTTGTTGACGTTCCAGTGTACAAAGATGAATTTACATTTACAAATTTTTAAGAATTGGGTTGATAATTGATTATTCTTTAAAAGTTACCTGACAATAAATTGAAATATACTTCATTTTATAGCAATTATTGTGTAATTTCGTTGCATAGAATGTTTTATTCGAGTTTCTACTGATAAAAATTGAATAAAGCGGGTATTCAAATAATCTATAATAGAGTTGAAGTAGTGAATTATAAGGAACCATTGCCCTCGAGTATAGCTTTAATGCCACAAAAAGATGATCTATTTATATTTAATCAGAGGCTAAACGAGTTAGCTTCGTATAAAGTCAGATCCAATTACTTACATGAACTACTTAATCCTGACACAGTTTATGCTTAAATCCAGTAAACCGTTTTTGACGGTTAAAATTTACTAATATATTATCATTTTGAGGGAAGAAATTACATCAATTTTTTAGAAGTCTGCAGTATTTAGCAAACGGTGTTAGTAATACTATCGGTAATAGATATCACGGCAGGGTTTGAACCGGGATTATTGAATATTAGTTCAATGAACCTTTTCACGACTCGTCTTTCAGTTTGACCCATGGCTGCATATTTAAACAAAATTTTGACACTCTTAATTTATTTCTTTACATCTTATTAAAAAATAAAATAAAGTCCAGTATTTCCTATTAATTTTCAGTAAGGAACAGTAAACCTAAAAAAATACTCTTATTCATCAAAGGATAAGAAATTCTGTTCATCTTTATAGCCCATATCCCATGCTTATTATTTATTTAAATTGAATAACTTGGAGACATTTGATACGTTACATGCATTAGGTTGCTAGATCTGGCCGCAATCCTATTGGAAAGAGGCGCACACACCTCATTGTAATATTGCTTATATATATAATCATGCTTTTTGAACGTGTTTGAGGGAAATTAGCTTGTAATGTGAACACTATGGGAGTCATCATTTTTACTAAATTTCAGAAAATTCATGTCATAGAAATGTTCTGGATAGTCATAATTTTAATTATATTAATATATCTAAAAATTAGAATTTATATAAATTCGGTTGAACCAAATCATAGAAATATTTCTGATTGTTTAAACTTGGATTAAAAAAAAGCAAAAGCAAGAAGTATTTGTAATCAACCGCCTCAGGATTATTTGTATAGGGAATATTCATTGTCTGAAAAATTTGTATCAAACAATAGATAATAATCAAATTATACAAAAATCGTCATAGAAAACAAGGCGTGAAACCGGTCAAAGTATTTCGGACAAAACATGAAGCACAAAATCGATATTTTTTATTTATAATATAATTTACTAGCAATAATAACAACGACCGTGCAAAACAACAGTATCTACGGGCTTTTATGTGTTCTGTTCACTCAAATCAATACTTAAAACCAAATATAGAAGGCGATGCAAAAAAAGGAGAATACATATAACCAGAGAACAGACGACGAGAGAGACCTTATTAAACACAACAAAGTATCAACGAAAACCAACGAGCTTTCGTAATTGGATCTTTGTTCCCGATGGAAAAAGGTAACGACTTTGCTCTTGATTTTTGTACTTTCTTCTCCAATTATTATAATTTTTGAACCGCCATTCTTTACCTTATCTTCCATCTAAGAAGTTGTAGTAGTTACCTAATCAATATGATCTATAAAGCTTTAATTTTACTCTGTGGGCTTATCTCAGATCGATCTTAATCAAAAAAATTATCTATATTTTTGATTGTTTTTATTTGATAATTGAAAAATTAATTAAGATTGATAATTTTGAAATTCTTATCTCTTTGAATGAATTTTATTACGAAAGATTTTTTTAGTCTCAATTCAGCCTCAGTAATTTTTAACTACAATGATTATTTTATACTTAGTAACTTTAACATTATTAAACACGATTAATTGAGCATAGCTTAACATCAATTCTCGCCAATTTAAAATGCTTGCGTAATTAAACCAATTAAACCAGTTTAATCCTTTTGTGTAAATTTATTGCATTTTCAATTTTGATGTTTTTTCGGCTCATTAAAATGATTAAAGGTTTTAGTACAGATTAGGAATGAATATTCAACATAAATTTTTTTGTGTATTCATAAGATTTTTTTCTTTTTTAAGGTGTATTATATAAGATTTTTAGGTCTTAGATTTCTGTTTGTCTTTAATTATTCTAGTAATATATATTTTCTTTTAAACTAAAATATTTGTTGACCATTGTTCGGAATCGAGATATACGACCTTTTTTCAGAATTTCTTATTTCTGTTTGACTTTAATATACTTAATATCTCCACATTATTATTTTTAAATTTTTTCTTTAAATTTATTTAATCCTACAATTGGTTGTAGATCTGAATTCATATTTATTTAGAAAATACTAACAAAGTATATGCATTTATTAATCTGTTTAATCTTTTTGCAATGAATTTGAATGAATAGCTTATTTAATTTGGACTTTTTTCTTCACTTTTTTGAACGTTTTTTATTTTTATATCACTTCTGCTGTTCGTAATAATGGTGAAGAAGCTGTATGAATTACTTAGCATCCTTATTACCTTTTTCTTGATTCAATTTCTTTTCTCGGTAAGACTCTAAAATATGAACTAATTCGTTAATTATTCGTTCCCACAATAATATCGACCATTTAAATTCACACGTTTAAATATATATTCATGAAAGTACGAATGTTTGTATTTATGGCTGCGATTCTGATTCTAATTATGAATTTGAATCATAATAAGATTACACTGATTAGATAAAATAACCGTATACGGTGTCGTTCTGATTTTATTCAATCATATGAATTTTTGTGAAAATTGTAAACATTTAATTGTATATTTAACATACCTGCTGTATCAATTTTGTTTTTATAATTAAGGAATGTACCTATTTTTATTTTCATAAAATAACTGTTTTTTTTAAGTAAAAATGAATATTGTAGCTCTAACATCTTTTTATACAATAATACTAAACCATGTATTAATTTTAGGTACTATTCTTTTCTTATGACGATAACTAGTTTTTATATTCATGTGTTTCGGCAATCAAATATTAAAAATCCAGAATATATTGATTATGTGTTCGATGTACATAGCCAAAGTAGCTTTTTTAATTTATTGATGTCACTTAAATTGATATTTTCCGAAAGTTTTTTTCTTCGTAATCCTTTATAAAAACGGCTTTGATGCAGTTTTATTACTATTTTACAATCGAAAAGTTTTTTATGCTTTTTAGTTATTATAAAAATCGATTCTTGTATAAATATTTGTTTAAAAAGGTTAAAAGGTGATCTGGAATTATCTGGGACAGGTTGCGCCTTTATATGTTATATGGTTATGTACATAGTTCTGAAGATATTTTTTGGCAAGAGAATAAAATGTCTCGTAAGTTTAGACTAAGTATTTATAGACTTCATTGTTATTTTTATGTTGAAATGATTAAGAGGCATACATTTTTTGATGCTATTCACGTAATTCTAATTTTAGGGCATGTTTTTAAGAGTTTAATGATAAGAATGGGTCATTATAAGCTATGAAAGTGTTATATAACTTGATGTTAATGCTTTGAATTTTTTTTCTTTTCTTAACATTCTTGATACGTTATTGCGTACATAAGAAAAGAACGCATCTATATGTTTATTAACTATTGATTTTGTTACACGAATGTTTATATTGTTAATTTAAATACCTTGTCTCGTCAAACAATATATGATTGAAATGGATGATGCGTATTAAGATTTTGGAATTATCATGTAGTGCTACATTATAAAATATGACTCAGGGAAGAATAAGTTATTTTTTCTATCTAAATTATTTTAAAATCGTAGGAAATTTTCGTTCTATTAAGCCTATTATTGTTATTTCTACGAATTCGGTTTCTTAATTCTTTTATAATTTGTTAATTTAGCACTAAAGAAATTGTCAAAAAATTTACGAGAAGGTATATTTTTTAACTTTGACTTTGTAATTAAGTTAGACAAATCTTCTGAAACCGAAAGCGTCGATTCATTCAATAGTGGAGATAAGAATAGATTTGGTTTTTCTTCATCAACTCGGAAAAAACCTAGGCTAAAAAATAGTCCATCTGTCAGGTCCGCAGAATTTGCTAAAGAATTCAAAAATGAAGCATTATTGTATTCATTTCATAACTTTATTTTCACTAGAGTATAAATGATATTGAAAATTTAACTTGGAAAGGTGAGGTTGTTTTATTGTTTCTTGATTAAATTTCTTAGAAACGTTCAGGTGGTGGTGGTGGTACGATTTGTATGATTTATAACTTAAAGTTTTTAAGAAAAAACCAGTAAACGTTTTAGCCCGTTTAATTAATGTTATCATTTTTATAAAAAAAAGTTTGGATTTTTTGGGAAAAAGAATAAATTTAAAAAAGATTCGCAAGTCCAAAAATGTTAGTGTTAGTTTTGTTTCATGTTTAAATTAGAATAAATCTGATGAGGATTTCGGTGCAAATTTACAAAATAATAATTTAGACGATTCTTCTAAAGAAGTTACAGGTATTGAAGATATTTTGATGATTAAATATATTTTAGAAGGAAAAGTAAATACAGATACAAGCGGGTTGATATATTCAATTTTTAGTTATGTTGTATTGATCTTTCATTTTGAACTAATATGCAACCATTATATAAAGATTTAAAATTTTTGTTATTTTATTATAAAACTAATGTATGTAATATAACATCCATTAAAAAATTAACACCTAAAGGCTTTAGATTTTAACGTTTGAATGACTTATACGTAGTAAATTTTTTAAATTATCCAGTTGATTAACATGATCGTTACTAATTTAACTTTAATATTTATGTTCTATTGTTTTTATTTCGATTTATTATCAATGAAGGTCAAATAAATATTTATTAAACATTTTGTGCTTTCCAGTAGATTTAAAAGCGGTTGTCTGAAACCATTAGAAAATTAAAAATTGGTTTTTAGATAGTGATTATCAAATTTCTTATTAATTTTGATGATATGTATTCATTCTGATAAAATTAGATTTTTGTTACACTAATTGTATTTATTTATCTGGCATTTTGTTTCATTACGTTGATTAATTTTAAAACTTTAATTATAAATTAATAATATCAGCAGCACTGGCTCTTTGTCAAGATTATCAGACATAGCGTAATATTAATACTAAGATATAAAGTAAGTTAAGGCGAAAGGGAGACAGTTTGACAGAAAAAGTTCGGAATTCTAGTTCTGTAAATGATGAATATGAATTAGGAGACATTAAAGTAGAAATTACATTTTTTGTAATAAAAAAAGGAAAAAATTAGCACATTATCTTCATATGTGAAAGGTTGCCGTGAACTTGATGATCAATTTGAACTTCAAATCAAATGTATGGAATCGAAATACAATGATAACATTAACTATATATTTAAGGAAGTTATAATGTAATTTTTTTCTTTCAATTAATTGTAGATGGATGATCAAAGGGAATTTATTAATAAGATGAGTGAAACTATAGACATCCTACAATACCAAATGAAGACACAAGTTTCTGAACTGGAAGATAGTCTTGGTTTATTAAATAATAAGGTATGTTTCGTTAATTCATAAATAATTTAAAATTTAAGGCTGAAAAATTAGAGGAAGAACAAAAACATCAGGAAAATATTCTTAATATTATTGATTACTATTTTGGAAATCTCGAAAGAAACTTGGGGTTCGTTATCTTGAGCTATATTATACCAGTAATTGTTGTAATAGTGTATATTTTCACTACTATATGGAAAAATCGTAATGCCAGGTGCCATAATTTAAAACTTTTGATATTTTAATAGGTATATCTTTATTGGGTTATCAGTCCTGTTTCTTTTATGGATATTGAAGAGAATATACTACTAACTGATAATTGTTCTCCATTCTATGTAGAGCTGTCTATATATTCCTAACATGAATTATGTGTTTAGTATTAGTGTATGTACATAGATATATGTCGTAATTTGTTTTTACCGTCGTGTTTAGGGTAATCAATGTATTTAAGAATGAAATATTTGCACAAGATTTCGGACCAACTTTATTTTCCTTCCTAAAGAACCTTCAATATCGTCAATAATGTGTTTATTCTTGTATCATTAAATTAATTATTAGACAGTTGATGATTCACATCTATTTAAAATTTTCATCGAAAAACATTTGTATACTTTATTTACTTTAGACAGGTATACGTAGATCGAAATAGATTTATAAACTGCTTAATTGTTTATGCTGATAATTTTATTAGCGAAAAATTTGTCAATCAGGTATCTATGATCCATTTCTTACATCAGCATTTTAGTCACTAATCTCTAAGTGCATTGACCATTCCCAGTGGAGCTATTAATAACAAAACTGAATGTTGAATTTTTGTCTGTTATTCTACACCAAAGGAGTGAAGATATATAAGTTTATAGAGCAACTTTCGATTTTTCTTTTTTTCACAACACCATGCAAAAGGTGTTTTATGGAAATAATGACCTTTCCGTGTGTTAATTAAACTAATAATTGCTATTTCGATTACAAAAATATTTAAACAGGTCAAATGCGATATAAGTATCTTGCAATTTTATATTGTTACATGATAATTTTATTTTGTGATCAATTTACTATATTGTAATATCCTGTTTAACAGTTGTTAGCATCATCTAAAAATTACTGAAAAATAATACATTGGTCTATTGATTCGGAAAGCTATTTGAGTAAGTTATAACCCTAGTTTGATTTTTTACTTACTGTTTTTAATAAAAAAGTTAAATTTAAATTGAATACAAAATAGTTAAAATTGACTATTGATCGTGCGAATAATTAGAATTAAGATGTGTATAACGAATTCGTAAGTGTATCTAGTGAAAAAATCTCTGATTTAATAATGCACACTTAAAAAAATATATTCACGTTTTTTAATATTCAAAGTCCAATAAAATGAATGGGAAAAATGTTTGAAGATAACTTATATTTCTTAAAATTGTCAACAAATTTTGATTGTTCCGTTTTCTTCGTTAAATGCCTCCGAACGAAAAGATGGCTCATATTTGTTGACAAATTCATGTATAGTCGTTCTTGATTTTTTCAAAATAATGCTGAATACTAGAGAGATTATTGTAATTAAGATATCATTTCATATAAAAATTCGATACATGTTATATATATAATGAGGAAAACGTGATTCTAGCAGTTTCTTTAACAAGTAGAAAAAAATCGAATGGCATCTGTAAGTTGTCAATTGTTTCGATTAGATAACACAATCATCTTGCATCATTACCATTGAGTAGTAAGCTTGTAAAAATTCATGTATCTGAGCAGAATGAAGAAAATCAATGTAGTTAGAATTTTTGTTCACTTAATAGCTTGACGGATTTTATTCGAAAAATTTTAATAAGAATAGAGGAATTTTAGACTCATTAACTTTCGCTATGTTTAAAGCTAATATTTCTGGACTTAGATACAATTTGAAATGATGCCGTTCAGGCTTTATGAATGAGCCAAACTTTAGGAATGTTTTTTAAATTTAATAACAAAGTTTCCGGATCAGTCAAACGACAGATATTTTTCGTAAATTACATGTTCAAATATTAATCTGGAATTTATTGATACAAAAAAAGAGCCTATTTTGATTCCAAATTAATTTTAGATCATATTGAATTTGAAAAAATTGTTCATATTACCTATATTCTTGGCGAAGCGTTGAAAAATATTATAAATTTCATATAAAAAAATATAAGCAATCCTATAGCTATTGCGTAGATTTCACAATAAGATTGGAAATCAATATAAACCGTCTAGAATTAAACAAAAGTAGAAAAAAATAAAAAAGGATTTATAATATTTTATCAGTATCCATATGAAAATGCTTAAAAGGAATTTAAGTAGAACAAGGGCGAAAAATTATTGTTAGCATTAACAAGTCAATTAAAAAATCGAAGCTTCGGTAAAAAAACAATAAAGAAAAACGTTCAATGCGCAAAGACAAATTTCAAAATTTAAATCACATTAAATAATTTAAAAACGAGTTGTAGTTAAATATAGGCAGCAACAGGTTTTTGGTTAAATTAAAACAAGGTAGGATAGCAAAAATTAAATTCAAAAATAAAAATTAGTTATTAGCGTCTCCTTTATCAGCACCGTTTTCGGGTCTGGGAGGATGCGGGTAATGTTGGCCAGGTGGTGGTGGAATGGAATTTGCATTCGGAGGTACTGGAACAGATTGATGAGGAGGTATAGGGTACATGGGAAATGGTGGTGGCATACCGGGTGGTTGCATATATGGTGCCCCAGGATAAGCAGGATACATGTTGGGCCACATTGGTGGTGGATAATAATGTGGACCAGCCTGCATAGGCATAGGTACAGTACCAGTGGCTGGAATAGAAACAGATGCTTGGATTGGAACCTCACTTGTAGGTGCAGGAACAGATACAGGCTCCGGGACTGATGCTGTTTGAGAAGGTTGGGATGGTGCAGGAAGTGCCATTGGTATTAAGTTTCCGGAAGGCGATATATTGGTAAGGAAATTACCAGAGCTATTGTTAGCCCATGGAAGATCCGCTACCATAGCCTTAGGAAGAGCAAACATCTTAGGAATCTTCTCCTCATCAGTATTGATCCCCAGTTCCTTCATTAATGACTGGTATTCATCATCAATTTTGGCCTTTTCCTCCGCTGATACAGCCTTCTCACCTTCAAAGGTACAATCACTGGCAATATGCCCAGCTCCGCCACATTTAGTACAAATAATCATGCCAACAATATTTTTAACTTCAGTACATTCCCAGTGACGATGGTCTGCGGAACCGCAATTTTTACACCTTGTAATTTCAGCTGCAACCAAAGTACCGTTGAGCTCTGCCAATTCTCGAAGTTGCAACTTCCTAAGCTCATTTTCACCATCGGGGCACTCAATACCTTCTTTGATTATTTTATTAACCTAAAAGTACAATAAAAATTGAGTAAAACGATTATGGGTATTACCCTAAAAATTATAATTAACACTAAAAAATACATATGAAAAGAACGCTAAAAATATTAAAAATTATGATTAAAGTAACTGTAGCTAAAATTTTATAAAAAATATATTTCATAACAGTTCATACCATATCTACTCCAACTGCTAATGATTCTTCAGATTGAGCAGTAATTAGAGCATGAAGTGGCTCGTCCTCACCTGGCATAGGCTGTAGTCGTAACTAGGAAATAATCAGAAAGAGGATAAAAGCATATATCTTGCTTAAAAATAAAATATTTTAGAACATAAAAATGTAAGTGAAATACGAAAAGATATAGCTTCTTGAAAGAGAAGTACATTCAAAAGAGTGTATAACATTAAATATTATGCAATACAATGTCGTGGTTCCCAGCCATTCGTGATGTTACCCCGAATTTTTTCCCTATTAACATGATTTGGCGATTATTATGAAATGAGCTACTGCAATAAATCACTGGTTTACAACAGCGGAATGAAAGAATCCTTCTCAAAATATCTAACAGAAAATATGTTAAAACATCTTATTAGAAGTTTTAGTAAAAGGTGATTGAAAAGACCGATTTAATTATAACATAACAGGTCAGATGTTTCGAGACCGTGATATAAAGTTAATTTCACAAATTTACCACCACAATTTGGTAATCTACCTGAAAGGAAGCCAGCGCTGCGGATAAAAAGGGGGAAACATCAAAATTCAATATATCGATACTTTCGAAACCCTCCAAAAATCAACAATTTTTAACTAAAACGAGGCAAGCAGCAGTTAGATAAATGTCATATAATGATGAAACCATTTGCTCATTCGAAATTACTACCAAAATTAAAAAGACTAATTCCGACGTAATGTTGCTCAAACATGTTAGAGGGTTTTCATTTCAATTTCGAAATTTGCAAATACAATTGAAAAAATTATGAAGTTTCAAACCCAAAAAATCCTTAAAACATGACATAAAAGTAAAAACGATTTATTTTTATATCATATTCTAAGGTTTTTGATTTTTTAATCAATAAAAACTTTCCTCCTAATATCGAATCAAAATCAGAATAACCTAAAAGTTCCTTACAGAAAAATTAGTAGTGAAACAAAAAACATAATTTTTAGGATGTATAGTAATGATTTGCCTGCAATGGGTATTTCAAGAACACTTGAAACATCTAGATCCGCCATCCACAGCACTATTAATAAATCTTTAAATGATGAAGAAAATACTAATAACTGGCGTGGATATAAAAAAATTTATATGCATCACTGAAATTAGTGTTTTCATGAATAATTTTTTAAGTGCAGATTGTACAAAAACTCTTAAGTATTTTAAAAATGAAGTTTAAAACAATTAACCTTTCCTTAGCGCAGATTACACCTATACCTGTAAATAGAAATACTCCAGAAGATATAGAAAAACGTTACAAATGTTCTTTAGTATTTGATGTTTCGATGGTGGAATACAGGCGTTCACAAATGTGTTATGTGGATGATGCACATTTCCATATTTTTATGAGACGAAACAGACACTGGTCACCTAGAAATACACATGCAAATGTGTTAGTGCCAACAATTAGAGCACGAAATTTTTCCACAAATGCTGCAGTTACTGCAGAGGGTTCTTTGTTGAATGAAATTATAAGTTCTGCTTGTACGGGTTGAACATTCACATAATTTATTAGTGATTTATTACAAAAAACAAGACACCTAAATCTGGGAAATTGTGTTTTATTTATGAATAACGTCACAATCCATAAATTCCTTTTTCAATCCTATTGAGAACTGTTTTTCAAAATAGAAAGGATTTGTTAGATCAAAAACTCCAACGAATGAGGAAGAATTGCTTTTTAACATAATGAAGAATATACAAAAAATACCAGAGATGATTGTGAAAATTATTTTAGGAATATGTTTCGAAATATTAATCTTGGCAGACAAAAAATGGAAATACTAGATTAAAGAAAATATTGACCAAATATTTCATTTGTGAAGAGTCAAAGTTTTTATTTTTTTAATTTGCTTAAATGGAGAACTTATAATAAAAATATATTCTAATTTATAAGAGGTGGCGAACTTGGAATGAAAACCCTGTATTAATATTGGGTTTATATTAAAAAATACTATTAATAGTTAAATTTATCAATGCCATAACAAGATTTTACAAGTAAACATAAGAGTGAGGGAAAACAACAATAAAACAATTAATCCTGACTGATTAAACCCTTTTATGCTTTTACTTCAAACATTTTAGCATTTTTATCTTCCGAAACGTCTATTTAGTGTAAATTTCACTTATGTACTTCCAGCAACACAAAATCTATATGTACAATAAAAGATTTACTCTCTTGGCAATATAGGTTATACGCGATAATTGAACAGCGATCTAAATAAATTTTCACAATGCTTAATAAAAAATCGAAAAATCGTTTTTGGCTTCATCGATAATGACCCATACGAGCACATTTACAAACCTCAAAAATTCTACTAATAAAATGTTTAATACTGCTATTGATTATTAAACACAGGCAGGATCCCCCAAAATATACTAAAAAATCGAAAAAATAATCCAATATTCTGTAGATGGTTTTTATAAAAGTGAAAGCTAATATTTTACTACTGTTATGAATATAAGAATTTTATATCAAAATAATATAACTTTATATCATAAATATTTTATTTATTTACTCCACGGATGTAACTATTAAACCAAGAATAAAAGATTCCTAAAGTTTCCATTTCTTAAATATGCAAAAGTATAAATCATTAAAATAAGGCAAAAAATTAATTACTACGATACAGTTTTTCCAACAGATTTTAATGTATGTATTCAATAATAGTAAAACAGATAATGACTTAAGAAGCTTCAAATACCTCTACAAAATAAAAGACAATTCGAGTGAGGTATCTCATACAATAGCTACGGAGAATGGTTTTCAAACCTTATTACAGCAGAGGAAGAAAAACATTTTTTAAGGAATCCACAAAGCATTTTAGTAGATAAAATTATTATAAAAATTTAGCAAATCTTATATAGCAATCTTAAATTAACAAAAAATTGGTAAAAATTTATATATAACTTCTAAGATGTATGTTATTGTAATACTCTTTAAGCTACTATCCGAGAAATGATCGGACAGAAATTACTGACTTAGTACACACAAGCAATGTAAATAAGCAGAATCGGACAGGGTTCTACCTCAATGTGATAGAAGTTACAGATAGCTTTGACCTAATTAACCAATTTTTAACAAAATTATTTGTAAAAAAAGGAACCAGAAAGCAAATTAATTACTATTTAAACGATAACAGGTCAATCATACTTTTAAATGGAAATTGATGATTGTATAAAAGTGCAGATGTACCACAATTATTTAAAAAGCTGAATTTTTTTAGTAAAGTGTATAAACAAAAATAAAAATTACCTTTCCTTCCTTTAGTGATCCTTTACCTCTTATAATAATTTTACAAGATGTCTTAAGGCCATTTAAGAGTGCAAAGACAAAATATTACTTCACTTTCTAGTCTCTTAAGAGTATTCCCCCTAAAAGTACATAAGGGTACACAAAAAAAACCTAGGTCCAATAAGTAATCCTATGAAGTTAATATTAGGGTGTTTATCTTGAGGAATAAAGACCTTTGATTGTAATCTATTTGCCGGTAATCTAGATGAGTCCTAAATCAATCCCAAAACAGCATACTTGTAATCAGGTGGAGGTTTATAATCGGGATTTCTATCCTGCATGATCTTGATCAAATCATGACGCTCTTCCTCCAATCGTTGTCTCACTCTTAGCTCTCTTGTATTCAGACGAACACCTAGAGTGTTATATATAGGCTCAGGTGATGGGGACCTGAGAAAAATAGTATAATAACACAGAGAAAGGAAACCGATCCTCAGGCTTCATCGGAATTCCGAGATTGCCAGTCCTCAACTGAAGACTAATTTCTTCAATCTTCAGTTGCACTTTAATGAATGAAAATGATAAATAATAATATGTAACTTAAATAGATTTCCTGCTGCTCGGGAGTCATTTCAGATGAAGCCAGTGCAACAGGAAGTCCAGGAATAACCACCTTATCGTATTCACTTCCCCATCGACTTTTTCGTTTCCTTCCACCTTTGGCTTTGGCTTCTAATACCTTTAAACAGCAGGAAGAAATTTTTTAACCTTTTTCAAGCTGCTTTTCCTTTTCTTCAGCCTTTATTTCATCCAACTCTAAAATCGATCCATACCAGATAATTAAATATTAAATACTCTTTATTGGCTTTATCTCTTTTCCTTCTTTGAGATCCTTTAATTGTTGAGTAATCTCCTTAGCATCTCTACCTTTATGGGCCGCTGCAACCGACATCCTTTACTTTGATTTAAGCGAGCTATTCCGATCTAATACGAAACTTTTAATTTAATTTAATTTGAATGCTTTTAGTCATGCGCGAGTTCGACCTGGATTGAAGACAGTTACGGCTTACGGAATGTTCAAATAAGCGTAAAAATTCAGATGCTCTAATGTCACTTGCAACATTTGTAGTTTGATGGAATTAATCTGGATATATATGTATAATGGATAATTGAAAGTAACCAATCGGACGACGAAATGAATCAGAGAAGGGACTTCATTCGTTTATTGGTATATTAGGGATAATGGCGTGACATGCAGTTTTATTCAAACTAAATTGGTCCTGAAATAACGTTTTAATATGTTAAAACTCCAAAATAAAGCGTAGATGGGATTATTTACTAAATACAACAACATTTTTGGTGTTACATGAAAAGGATTGGTATCTCTATGCCATTTTATTCTTCATAACGCTGCTTCCTCGTATTTTACTACACTTTTTTCAAATGAAGAAAATCTATTTTGTATCTAAGTTATTGCTAAGGTACTTTTCCGTATCATAATCAGTGAAAATATTTTGTAAACATATCTAATGCTGTAAATTCTGGTATATTACTGTAATGGTTGGGTAGTTAATAATTAAACATGTAGATACAGTTAATATTTTATATTTTCCTCAATTTTTGAACTTTAAATCACTTTTAATCAATAATAGTAAAACTTTCAGAATATTTTTTGGACATGAAAAAATTTAAATAGAAAAGGATGAGTAACGCTCATGTATCCCGAAAAATTAGCAACTTCTGAATAAATCGCAACAATTCAACATGACTGAGAGTTAATATAGCAACATTACGGGACTATCGAGATTTCTTACTGCTGACCTTTGTCCAAGTGCAATAACTTGAGTATAGGTTTGAGTTTTATCGGTATATTGTGAAATTGTCAAATATATTATGTGGCCAAGAGGTGCAGACCAGCTTGCAATCGCCGGATATAAAGCGACATTATTTGTCGTCCTTCTCAGAAAACAAATAACCAATGGTTCGCAGATTCCAAATTACTTAGAAAATGCATGTCACAATACACTTAAACCAAGTTAAGAAAATAGTGCCGCCTCGTCGCGCAAGTTAACCCACTTAAAAGCTAATGCACTCCTTAATATCTGATTATTATCGGAAATTACCGATATATCTTGATCTGTTAGCTGTTTCACGATAATATTATTCTAAATAGTATTTTCGGGTTGGTATTTATATAAAATCAGTTATTTTTTGGGTTTATTTAAATTTATTTTGACAAATCCTGCCAAACCTACAATTGCCAACTTCACCAAAATTACGAGAAGAATAAAAGTATAAGAACCGGAAGAGAACTAAAACCATTTAAGTTTTTTACAAAAAAAGCAGAATCAAGATCATATTTCCATAAATACTTTTAAATACGTATGTGTCGCTTCAGTTTTTATGTTTCCACAAAATATCCTCTAACATGCACAGACACAAAACTAACCACAATAAAAAATGTAGGGTTGCGCAACTAAGCAGTCTTTTAAAAGAGAGGCATGATACTGAAATGTACTATACCTTAGTGTTTATCCGGTATGTCAATTTCTATCCACGTTCCACCACTTAGAGAACATTTGCTGTACGCATATGATCCTTTCATAGTTGTTATGTAGATTTTGATGGGTTATAGTGATTATTGAATTTTATGTATGCGTGTGCTAGCCTCGATACAACTACCAATTTTGTTTAAAAAAGCTTATCCCAAGAACAAAAGACCATAAAAATTCACATATGACTAAAATGATAGGGTGCTTTAAGTTTAATAAAGCAGTGATAAAGATGTCGAAGAACAATTATAACGTTACTTCAATTATTTTAAGCACAATAAAAATTCATTTGTGGTTTTGTATCCTTATTTTAGCGAATATAAGGATTCGCTCCACATACATTGACTGAATCATTCGAAACACGAATGTGTTGTTAATGATGGAACATCACAAAACAAAAGCTGATTACTGATATTAAAAGAGATTCTTTAATTCTATTTTTTTCAGTTTCAATACAATACTCTCAGATTGTAAGTTCATGAGAAAAATTAGTAGCACTGCAAAAAAGCAAATGAAGTGCAAGAGGAAAACGTGTACAGATTCTTTCTGCATAATGTTGTACGACTTAGTAACCATCCACTTGGCAATTAAACATGAAATTTTATACATTTCATGATAAGCACTTGGAAGAGATGCATCGTTAGTCTGGTAGTTCATTGATGTACTTTTTGTATGTGCAAAATCATTACATATGTTCTGATTATCATGATATCATTAGTCCGATAACTCTTTAGAACAGGGGTGGGTAAACATTTTCTTTGGAAGGCACATTGTAAACTTCATTGCTAATGGGGCAGCATATTTTAAAATTACATATTATAATTTGCAATTTAACAACAAAATAGGATTTTATGTCAATAACATATAACTGTTATTATTTATTTAAGATTCACACTACATTAAAAAGTACAATATACTTTAGAAATTTTACATTTTCTTAGCTGGAAATAATTATTTTCAGTTATTTTACCTGATCAAAAATTAAAATTATATTTAATGAAAAGTATGTAACTGCTCACTGTTTTGGATAATGTTTTTGAACTGTCGTAGCAACTTACTGGTTGTGATTAGCATGACTGCATTTAAATTGTAATCCCTCAATAGTGACCTGTTTTTACACTTGTTTATATTTAAACATGAAAACGCTTGTTCACAGATGTAAGTGGATCCAAAAAGTGATAAAAGTCTGGCAGAAAAGTTTTTTAAGGTGGAAATGTTGCTTCTGGCAATGATCCATAGAACTCTAGAAGAAAAGCTGACTTGAAATTTTGCTCCAAGTCATAATTTGCTTACAGATCAAGTAACTCTAACTGTATATACTTTGGGGCTGAATAAGCTTCTGCAGTAAAAGGTGAACAAAGGATGTTTAATAGTGCTTACAACTTTTTGAAACCCTGGAACCTTCTTTCAAACTCCGCAACCAAGGTATCAAACTGTCTTGTACCTTGCAGCCATTTACCTGGAAATGGTTTTATCTTTCAACAGGGGGAAATGACAAAACTTGTTTTCACCTGCTTGCCTGGAGAACAGAAGAGTTTTGTTTGAAATGGTTTCGTATGCACATACATTTCATGTGCAAACAAGCCATTGCCCTGAAGGGTGAGATTTAGTTCATTTAATTTTTCCATCATATCAATGGCAAACATAAAGTCTGTCTTCCATTCTTCATCAGTAATGTTAGTAATAAAGTAACAATCAATGTCCTTTATCTCAAGGAACATAACTCTCTCTTCTTTGAGCTCCCATGTTCGCCTCAATACCTTGCCTAAACTGAGCCAGGGAACACCGCTGTGGTACAGAATATCAGAGTTGTCTGTTTCTAAGTCTTCAAACAGTGCACGGATTTGTCTGTGGTTAAGCCCTCTAGCTCTGATCAGGTTGATTACACGGACAACTGGGTTAATTACATGTTGCACATCTAATGCAGCTTTACACAGAATTTCATGGTGGATGACACAGTGAAGAGCTAAAAGTGCATGGTTGGGATGATCTTTTCTAATTTTATCACTCATCAGCTTTATCAAACACTGCCCTCCACTGCTTCAAATAAATCAGCATCTGTGGTTGTACCTTTCAGTGACTCAGAACTAAGTAATTCTTCCGTGATTCGAAAATTAGTTTTGATACCACGTATAAATATTAAGAGCTGAGCTGTGTCTTGTACATCGGTGCTTTCATCCAATCCAAGCGATTACCATAAAAATCCTTGCTTGCATCTTGAAGTTATTGCATTAAATTATTGCCTATGTTTTCTACACGTCTGACTACGGTTCTCCTTGATAAAGAAATATTATCAAACTTGCTTTTTTGTTCTGGACACATAATGTTTGCAGCATGTGAAATACATTCTTTGATAAATTTGCCATCGGAGAAGGGCTTGTTCCGCTTTACGATCTTAGGACACTGACCAAACTGCCTTCAGTTGCAGCTTCTTGAAATGAAAACTGTTTGCCGTTTCTTTGAATTTGTTATTAACTCCTGGACCTTCGTTTTTCTTTCATCGCTGGTAAAATTGCGTCCGAAATCTAAAAGTGTTGTTTGGTGGTGTCTTTTCAAATTATACTCCTTTAAGACGGCTACGGAAGCACAACAAAACAAGCACCTTGCTTTACCTCCAACATTAGTAAAACAGTATTTAACAGCCCATTCTTCATTGAACACATGGCATTGTTGTTCAATTTTCCTTTTTTAACAGCATTCATTGTTTTTTAACGGCTATGTCAGTCAACTTATGAATTACTCTAAAATGTATTAACCACGCTAAAACTTCATAGAGACATAAATAATGCAGTCAGCAGCTGAAAACCATACATACACAGTACAAAGGCACACCGTGGTAAATCAACGTTTGAAAACAGTATCCGGTAATATTACTTAAACATGTAAATTAATTTTTTCAGTTCATTGTATTTCAGGCGGTTCGTAGCTTGCCCATCACTGCTTTAATCAATAATAGTGTAGAGTTTCGATATGGGGCCTTCGTGGCTCTCCAAAAGGACCTCAGTGCCGAGCCACACAGAGTGGGTTCAGCGTAACGATAAAATGAATATTCCATGAAAAATAGTTAACAAAATATATAAGCATGTTAGCTGTTATTACTACTGAGCCAAACCAATGCGGTTACGACAATAGTTCACACCTATTTAAATTAATAAAGGAAATTCTAAGATTCGAAGATAATTTTAAATTTTACACTAATAATTCGTGTTAAAATATTTCTATGTGCCGGAAACTGATTTTGTTAAAAGGTTTAATTCCTTGAAAATGAATTTTTGTGAATGATAAGAAAAAAAGAGGCATACTATATTAATATAGGGCAGTTGTGGCATGGGATTACATGCTGAATATGGCAGAGAATTTCTAGATTACAGAAAAAAAATAAAACATAGATAAAAAATTTAGATATAGTTACCGTCCTCACAAGCGGAATTATTTAACTCGTTATAAAGCGACAGTAAAAATATTTAAATTTAATATATATAGTTGTGGTGCATGCGCTCCATCATTAATTATAACTTTATTTTCGTATTTTTTCGGTAATAAGTA
>LDMZ01061029.1:0-11928 GCA_001455285.1 Sphaeromyxa zaharoni
TTATTTTTTTACATTCATTTAAAAAATAAAATATTTTTATTATGTTATTTTATAATTTTAGCATTTTGCAAATCTAGTTATGAGCATGATTGGTTATTAAAGTTTAAACACTACGGGGTTTCATGCTGAAGTGATTAAAGATTTACGAGGCATAGTGGTTTTATAGCAAATAAGAATTAAAATTTTTTAATAGGATAGATGATTAGAACTTGTTTTTGAATTTATTTCATTGGAATTGTAAGAATGTATAACTTTAGGTATAGTGCAAGTCTTTTTGATTTTTATATGTATTTATTTTGAAATTTTTTAATTTGTTAATTCCATGGAAATTCAAATTTGTGTTGAGAATTTTGCGTCCCCCAAATATAAACTGCCAGCACATGATATTTTTTATAAATGTTTTTAAAATCGATTCAGATCTTTTCATCAATATTTTTGAAATTTTGATGATTAACTTGATTTTAAAATTGAATAAATTATGTTTTAAAATAAAACTATCTTATACATGATAGCTCACATATTATAAGCAATTTTATAAAAAGTTATTTACGCTTTAAAGGCTAAACGTTATGCTTTTAGAGCTTTAATACTCGATTAAATGGTGCAAACAAACCTGGAGTTTTACAAAACATAAATTTAATTTGCTATTTATTTCAAAACATAGTATTTGGAAAAAGTTCTATTTTGTGGGAAAATATGTTTTTCCTTTATGTGTGTTTGTTTCTACGCATTTTTTATCGTCAAGATTTGTTTGATAAAAACTTAGTTTTGTGTATATTAAGTATATAAGTATGTATATATGAACTTTGAGTTATGAGTAAAGCATGTTGAATTAATCGTAGTATTGAAATTTTAGTGTCTAACTCTTTATAACTTCAATATTATGTAATATATATTTTTTAATCTTTCCCAGGGAATATTCAAAACTATTTTATGGTTAATTTTTTATTTTTTAAAGAAATTGTTGATTATCATGGGTTGGTGTTTTTAAACTTACGTATAAATTTTTACTTTTCAAATCTACCGTTTATCAAATTGTATTTTATTCTATTATATGTATTATAGATTTTAATCGAATAACCTAAGGAAAAATATTACATTAAATATAAAATTTATAAATGATATTTGTTTATCTAAGTACTAAAATATTAGTTCTTTTTCTTAACCTGATATTTAAAAGCAATTAATAATTTTGGAACGTTTTTGTTAATTTTAACTCGGATGATTTTTACTAGTCATTCTAAGCCTAGTTATAATCACAGAAAAATAATCTCCTTTTTAGTTGCAATTTGTTTGTAAAAATTTTTAATGTATAACTCACTATTTTTTCATTCCTAGACCTATATACGGCATCTCTATTTAATGATGATTTTAAGCCGAGATTCATTTTAGCCAGTGATTTTGATGTCAAAACTGGATGGGTCTCATTTTCATTTGAGTGACTTGTATGATAATACTGGTTTCGTTTAAATTAGTAAAAACTTGTTTTTTTGGTTCATAAACCAAAATTTCATTTGAATATGGACTTAATGTTGATTTTGCTACCGTTATATATTTTATATGATGGATTGTATTAAATTTAATTTAAAAATAGTAGGAAACACCATTAATATTTTAAATGTTTGAAATTTCACAAGAAATCAATATTTGACAAACAGTATAAATGAAGTATGACAATTTTACATCTATCAATTAGTGCAAGATTTTTAATCTTACAATATCTTAATTTCTGGTTTTACAATTTAGCGGAAGAAAAATTTTAGAAGTATTGATTTCATACAAAGTGTAGAAATAAAGTTTTGACTTTCGGAAATATTTTGATGCTATTGTTTAAGCATGTATGTAAACAGTTAAAGATGATTAATAAGGTTTATAAAAATCATGTTTATGGATGGGGAAAATAGCATTTAACGGAAAACTAAAAAATGTATGCTTTCCTAAATTTAAGTGCTGAATCATGTGTATGCATGCTCGTCACCCATCTGATTTATATTAAATGTACTAATATGTACTGCTTGCGATGTATTGATTGTATTTCCTTATATAGTTATTGTACAACATAAACCCATTCCTTTCAACAATAAAACAAGCTTATTATTGTATTTTTTTTTCGTTTTTTAACGATTTTATTTATATTCAACTTTTAAAGTAACTATAAAAAAAGTGGTTATATTAAGATATATTATATGACAGATGGGTCAAATACTAACATCATTTTTTCTCGCATTGGCCTTTTAGCCGAACATACTAAATTCTTTATTCATCATATAATTATGGTCAGGCTACCCAACTTACTTTATTTATCATAACTCAATTTTAATGGACCATAAACAGATTCTATTTATATTAAGCTATGAAATTTTAGTATTCATATTTAAATTGTAAGATTATTGAAGAATTGTTTGTTTTATTAGAAAGTTCGTACATAACCTATTATTTTAATTGGCTGTGCTATATATACAGTATGAAACACAATCATAGTTGATTCTCTAGATAATTAAATATATTCAAATGATAATTATTTCTTAAAATTTATATTATCACAAAGGTTTCTGTTTTGATTTAAATATATTAGATTTTATTTTATTTTTATTTTGTTGTTTATGCTATTTACTTCAAATCGTTTTTATTAAATAGTTTCTGTATATTCCTTACAATATATATTTTATTGTTTATTTATTTCTGTAGATTTATTGGAAACGGTATTTAGCTAACTGATAATCTAATTCTCAATTTGAAATGATTGAAACAAAAAATTATTTCAACAGATTATCTCAATTTTATTGGAGTCAGCATTTTTATATTTGAATATTAAAGGTTTATTATTTATACTATATTATTCATGCTAGATTCTTCACTTTTTGTTTCACATTATATAAATGGAAGAATCAAGTCTTCTAATAACATTTTAATATTTTCAGGATTACCAATACGAGGCTTTTGTCATAAATCGTATAAAAAAATATGAAATGTCACATATTATAATCCTTATCAGATATATTAAATGCCCGTCGTTTAGTGCTTGTGTAAAAAAAATCTATGTATCTTTTTAAATATTGTCATGTTAATTCTTTTTATGAAAAAAGTATATATTTGTAAAAATAAAATTATTTTATATCATAAATAGAGTACTATTTAGCTTCGATGCGTTATTATGTCAACAGGTAAATTTAACGCCTGATTATCATTCGTATGTTTTTATAGTATGGTAGTGAAGACATGCTCCTCATTTATTTTTGTTCCTTTCTAGAATTCATAGTATAAATAAGAGTTTAATTGAAATGAGATGTTTGAAGTTTACTTTGGTAAATACGGAAAACATGATCATGATAAAGATAAAAATCCTTTATTGAAATTTATATTAATTGTTACTGCCATGTGAAATACGGGAGGCTTTTCTTGTTTACGCCAAAATACGTAAAATAAAATGGCAAGTATCTGCCTATATACTTTTATAAATTATAACTCACTGAAATCTAGAACATGAATCATATACTCCCTTTAAGGTAGTTCTATAATATTAATAATTTTTTTTAACAATAAACAATATTGTCTAGGGAATAATTTTGTATTTATGAAAGTATGATTTTGAAAATTATTATAGATAGAAATTTTATCCCACTTAGACAACCAATTTTTTAAATTATAATTTAGAAAATTAAGTATTGTTCATATGTAATAATGATTCCGTTTCTATTTTATAATCAAATGTTCATCCAGTGGTATTGAACTTTTTAACGGAAAAAGGTGAACATGATATTTCAACCCATAAAATTGGTACCTGGAAGGTATATATATTTGTTATATGCACATCATTTAAAAATTTTTTATTTTCATTGATTTAAAATTACAGTATTTATTCATATTTGACTTATTTATAATTTATTATTTTTCTCTCTCAATTTCCGTAAATTGATTTTTATTTATATTCTGAAACTTTTGGAAAAGGAAATAAACATTTAGTTTTTTTTTGTGTATGTTAATATAACATTTCCTAATAATTCACGATCCAATAATAGTACCATAAAAAATCATTTTTTTACATTATCTAATATATGATAATAAATATATTGTTAATAACAGAACGGTAAACCACAATGATAATTCTGATATTTTAAATATTTTTTTATACCACATTGAGAATCTGATTCTATCGTTTTTAAAAAATTAATAAGCTTTTCTAACTATAGTCTGCTCTGCAAAAGTTTCTTACCGTAAAACATGATTTAAGTAAAAATTTTCTGTATTAGTTATCACCTAGGAATAGGGATTTTGAAATTGCCCTGATCTACATACGTTTTATTTTTTTAATATCGTTTTTCCCATACGAATAATAAATCATAAATTATCTTCGAATTTTATTTTACATAATGTCTCGCAGTATTCTAAAATAATATTTTTGATTAAAACACATCTATTCAGTGATGTAAATCCATGTTGAAAGTTTGGCTGTGAAAAGTTATTTATCTGATCCTGTTGGTAGAAATAGAAGCTTTGGGTATTATACTTAATAATTCGTATTTGAAGATTTATCGATGGAACCGTCATTGTAACAAAAAGCACGATCCTGTCGTTTTTGAATACTGGTATGCTACAATTTCCGCCCATTCATTGGGTGGCATTTTCAGTGTTAAAGCAATAGGATTCAGGAAGTTATTGAACATGATAGGAAGATATAAATTTTCGATTTATCAAGTTAATCTGTTATTCGCTTAAATGTTACGTTGAAGTTATGTATAACGATACCATTGATCATACCGTCTCGTTCAAGTTTTACTTTTGAAGATTCACTTTCATTTATGTTATTACTTTTTATATTTCTGAAATTTGCTCTTACACCAATCGTATTCTTAAATAACTCTAATTTATACTAAGTACCTACGATACCTTAATACTAAAGACTATTGGTATACGAGCAATTAGGATCAGACATTTTCTCACTTTATAAATAAGAAAACTTCCCTACTCTTTTGTACTCTAAATATTCTGTTTGATTGTTAATTACTACACATTTACTCGATTAATATCACATATTCACATAAGCTTTTGTGATTGATTTGACGGATTTGATAATTTTTGTAAAATTATATTTAAATGTCAAGCTTAAAAAAATATTATTTTAATAAATTGTATGGTTTAGTATTACCAGAGGTATTTCAATTTATTTTCTTTTCACTATTCATTTATTCTGTTATTTTCTTAGATATGAATGATTACAGCATCGATGTCAAATTATTTAGATATTATTTGTAATTAATAGTATCTGTAATGCTCAAATATAAGTAAAATATTTTTTGTAAATTTTATTTTCTATCCATGAGCTTCAGTTTTTCGTTAAACAGCACCGATGATTTACATTCAAATTCTTAAAAGCTGTTAATTAGTTGTTAGTTTTTTTAGGACGTAACGGAGTTTTGCGTTATAGTTAATCATATCTGAATAATCATTATTAACTATTAACTATTGGTTGAAAAAATTATTATGTAAGTAAAATATTTAACAAACAGTTTATATCTTAGAATTTATTTTTAAACGTTATTCACAAGCATGCAAAACTTGATAATTTTGCTTGTGTAACAGTAGTAGTAAGAATTTTTATTAAACATTAGCTAAGGATATTGGATTAATTAAACATTTAAACATGATTCGATGTAGTTATTAGAACTCACCTGATCATAATGAGCAATGATATAAACCGCGCTGTGTCGTCTGTATTAATCCTAATAACGCGGGAAGACGATGGGGAATATAGATGACATAATTATTGTGTTGACAAATATTAACAAAACCGACCCTTTATGATTTTTTTACAAGTATCTGAGATTGGATTCCCTTCAATTAATAGTAATATACTTGTATAAATATAACACCGATTCGCAAAATGAAGTTCAAACAGTTATGATAGTATATATGCGTTCGTTTTTAACGTAAATGTAAAAATAAGTTTGCCTACTGGAATATAATTATGAAAGATTCTGAAATAAAATCCTAATACACCTTTATAATTGAATAAGTCGAAAATTTTAATTTTTGTCACATTTCAAAAAGTGTTTATATGATTTAATATAATATAATTGAAGGTTCTTAATGCTTAAATATTATCCATATATAATATTCAGTGTCTAACTTCCATAAATCGCTTTATTGGGGTTTGTTAAAATGTGCGTCTGGAAACCGGCAATTCACAAATGGCAAATTATGCATTTATGATAAAAAATATATATTAGTCATATATAATAAAAGCCTGGATTACTTGAAATCAAATAATTATAGTATATAAATTTGATTTTTTACATGTTGCTCTTATTAATATTTATTTACATAATCAGTTCCTTTAAATTCAAGTATATTAAAATGACATAATCAGTACCATATGTATTTCTCTCTTAAAGTCTTTATTTAATAATTAAAACCTATTTGAAAAGTATAATAACCTTCACATTTTGCTTAAATTTTTTTAAAAATTAAATTCTGGTACACCGTTTTAACGATAGGCTGAAGTGAATTATTTGATATGGTAACGGTATATGTTAACTTGATTAAACGAGAAAATTATTATTGTATATTTTGATATGTCGTATGTCAAGTGATCTTACTCTATACAATTACGGATCAAGGTTTAATTAACTTTATCAAAATCATATTATTGATAGATTTATGCTAAGCTGTTCACATAAAAAATTGTTTTATATAATATTTTTTGGTTATTTTATTTGTATACATATGTTGTAACCCATTTTTGCTGTGATTTGGTCGGTTGAACCTTGTGGATTTTTTAAATTTTGGAAAAATAATTGTAAAAATGGTTATTTTAATTGAAATTAATTTACGTATAAACTATTTTGCATTTGTATTTATTTAAGAATAGTCCAAATGTTTATATCAATTGATTATTATTGCTTACGTCAATCGATGCAAGTAAATAAAATTAAATGAAGAAAGTTGCTAATTGTTATCATACAATTAACTTTATATTGTTATGAAGGTAAGACTATTTTATTATATGCATAGATAAATATTAAATATTTCCATGTGTCATAATCATGAAGTCCTTTGTAACGTGTGTATCTTTAATCTCTGATCTTATTAATATATTTTAATTTTTGACTGCAGATTTAAGGTTGTAATTCTTTTTATCAGTTTTTTTAACAATTTAAATAATACCTTTTCATCATATATTTAATTCTATTATTTGTTGACGTTGAAAGTTCCTAATAAATTTTAATAAAAGTAAAAATTTCATATAGATATATAAATTGCCCATGTGCTATCTTGCTAAAGGATTATCTCAATTAATGGAAACTATACTTCTTTTTTGCACAATATAGACTATATTCACTTAATTCTTGATACAAACCTTTGAAAAATACTATTAGAGCACCAGATTTCGACTTTCGTTCTAATTATTTTGTTTTTTCTTCTAGTTATGCATTAAAGAATGTAAATTTAATTATATGTTTCAGTAAGAAATGAGGTATTGTCAAATGATCACAAGTTTTTGCCAATAATTTCATGGTGGTTCGATGAGTATAATCTGGTATAATGTATAGATTTTTTGTTTATTATTTTTTTCTTAAAAAATTAAACCTTATTTTGATATAAATAGATTATGTACATTTGTGAAATTTTATGTTTAAAATTACGCCATCCATAAATTAAGTAATCTAACGGATTAAATATGTTTTTCTTCTGGAATCAGGGACTATATAATCCACATATTGTGGTTGTTTTATGATTATGTCTCCAATGCAGTTAAGAGATAGGAAAGAGCTTAATTTAAAAAAATTTCCGGTATAATTTTCTAATTTTATTTATGTATTTTTTTTTCTTTTCAATTAATATTTTTTACTCATAATATGTGTATCACTATAGGACAAACTATCTTTTTTTAAATGTTCGTAACGAATGAATTTATATCGTTTGTTAAACGATTTGTTCATTATTTATTACGAATAATTATTATTATATATTTTTGTATTCGATGTAATCTTTCATATTTCTCTATTTTCTTTGAAAATTTTTAACGGTTAGCACTACTGGAGAAAATATGCTAGCCTTATTTTTTCTTTAAACATTATATATGTTTGTTCTCACCCAAAATACTAGTTTTTTTCCGAAATATTGAATTGTTCAAAACGCTATAATAAAGTACATTTAATTATGTAGTATACTCAGAGTCTATAAATGTTTATTTGTATGGATGTACTTTATTTAAGCCCTTTTAATGGGTCAACGTCATGTTCATTTCTTGTTTTTATTAGTTCATAAGGTCTCTTAATGTAATTGATCATTTATGATGGTTGCTATATATATTTTACACTTAATTTTCTAATTATATTTTAGGACGAACATCAGCCCATACAATATCTGCGGTGTAATATTTCTTTTATAAGTCTTCTAAATTTTTAATTATTAAGACTCCAAAAAAAACTATAAAGAAGGATCAAGCGGTGATGACACAAATTTCTCAAAGAAAAAGGTTTGTTTTTTCCGAAAGATCATTACATTATAGGACGTTTCTATTGGCCCACAATTTCAAATTGATATTCCAAGTGAACCAATGGTGGAAAATTCAATTAAAGGTCAAAATTACGGTAAAATTATTTTTTTACTCTATATGAAACCAATTTACGTTAAAAGTAATGTTGGTTGAGATTTATTTAACTGGAAAAGATACTTTGCCTTAGTTTTGTGTTTGGTTTGCTATTATGAAATTATATTTCCATGTATTAATTAGATGTTTGTTTGAATTTGAATTTTTTTCTTTTAAATAATATAAAAAGTTTAGTTTTACTAGCTTTTAGTAATGTATTGGATGTTTTGATTTTTTGTTAGTTATTTTATGTCTATCAAGTTTAATTCATGCCATCGAATGAAAGTCTTTCATTATGTTTGATCAAAATATTTTTAGCATAAATTGTTTTCAGTATCTTCAGGCGGGATTTTTAGGAATTTTAATTAGTTAACGATTAACAATTGTCCACGATCCCTAAATATAATATTTTCTATTTTTAGAAACTCTTAAATCCGAGATGGGTTCATATTTTTAAATCAGGACAAATTTTTGTTTTTTTCTATAATTTTAATAATAACAGGTTGTAGTACAAAGGTACATTGCTTGATATTTTTAAAATTACTTATAGTTTGTTTTAGATCCCAATCTTTTAATAATTTAATCATACAGGACGCTTCTGATAATAAAGAATTGTTTTTATAAACTACCTAAATTTATTTAAGCTAAAATTTAAAGGATAATATATATTATGAAAATTTTAGCTCATTGAGCTGATATTTGTTTATTTGATAATCGATAGAATAATACTAATACTATTAAATTTCTATTAAAATATATTTTGTAATTATTGAATCGATGTAGAAGAAATAATATGGGATTGCAATATTTGTTCCAGTGAGGACTGTATGTTGTTTTCGCTTTTACTATAGCTGTTAAGTGGAAAAACTCCAGAAATTTTTTAAGCAGAACTATTCTCATGTACCATTTGATAACTTTGAGGTGTATTATTATGAATGTTTGAAATTTTTAAGATCTACAATTTAATTATGAGGCATAATGGAGCATACGAAGACATCGTTAATGACAAGGAAGCGCTAGATGAAATAGCCAAAAAGTATACTGAGCCTCTGGTAGATTTCACTGAAAGTGAAATACTTTCTTTTAAAGATGGTTTCGACAAAGCTATTTAATATTTAACTCTTACTAGCACTGTTATCAGTTGGAAAAAATTTTAGATTACTTCAGCAAATTTATTATCCATCAAGGAAACCTGAAGATATAAACTACTTTTATTATTTATGGAAAAAGTCTGAAGGATATGAAAGCTATTCTATTGAACGGCGTGCAAGAATGCAGTTGAACATTTAAATAGTTTTGTAATATTTTAAGAAGGCGTTCATTTGATCAAGTGGTGGACGATGATCAGGGTATTATGAAATTGTATTTAATTTTCTATTTTTACAGTCAACGGAGGCTCAGACATGGAAGATGAATCTGCACCGGAAGACGAGCAATCACTAGAGGAGGATCAACCACAAAATGATGAGGAGCTAATAGAAGAGGAGGAAGGATCTTCAGATGATGACGATGCTAGGGATGATACAGATCATGATTCCGGCCCGGAGCCTAAAAGAATAAGAATGAACTGATTATTGTATATATATATATTTTTTGGAATATTTTTTGATACTTATATCATTTCTAAATATATATTAATTAAAAAAACGAATCTATTTTGATTTTTTTCTTATTAACCTAAATTGAAATGCAGTTGGGTGATATATTTAGATAAACCTACGCACAAAAGAAAAAAATATTATTTTTACGATATCATTTTTCATAGTATAGTAACTTATGAGTGATGAGTTATATAACAAATAAAATTTAATGAATTAGATATTTTTATTTTTAAAGATTTGTAGTTTACGTTATGTAGCACTAGTTTTTAAAACATAAAATTGATTATCATTGAAAATCTTTGAATAATATCATGTTTTATGCTAATTTATTTTAATTAAAATATTTGCTGCTGGTAGGGCTTGTGATATACTTCTGAAAAATGTACAAATTTAGAAAAATTGATAAAGTCGTTACATTGAAATAATTTAAAATTTTGGTAGTCGGTTTTTATTAATAAAATCCTCTGACAAAATCCATATATAAACTGTCCTTAAATGTTAGCACATTAATTTTGTAATACAAAGGTTAGAAAAACTAATTAATTATTTACCTAATGTTCGTTGATACAAAAAATTTATATTTTTGATTTAAGTGAGAAATGAATATTTTCCTCAATGAAATATTTTAATATGATAAAAAATGAAGTTAGGAAATTTCATTATAAAAATACTATGATTTCAAATTTTAAGTGTGTAATCTATTGAGAATGTAAATTTAATATCTTTTGATTCATTTAAAAAATCTGAAAATTCTGATTTGATTTAATAAAAAAAATAATTATGATATAAAACTATACATAACACATTCCTGAAAATACTCTCGAATTCTAATAGAAAGCATGAGAGCTCAACATAAAATATACCAGATCCAAAAATGGTAAAATAAAGTTTTCGAATTGGATGTGTTTAGACATTTCATGTGAAATCTAATGTATACTCTTATATAAATCTTTACCATTTTATTTATTTTTTAACACAACAATGGCATAGTATTTGTTATTATCAATTTTTTCATAAGATAACAAACATTCAAAAGTCATTTTGGCAGAATAATAGCCTATTTACTATCTTTTTGACAATAAATTATAAATGCGTTAATGTTCTCTGTCTTTAAGTAGTAATTTATTTTTTTCCAATTTCATAGTAATTAAGGGTCGCTTAAAATTTTTTTTATGAGCCATATTCTTATTTTAGGAATTTCTTTCAATCCCTAAAGATGTACACATGAATTTTCGTATTATTGATATATCCAAATCTTCAACAAATGGAATATTATTTTTTTGTATTTTTATGAAAACATATAATAATCAAATCGATGTGTGTCAGATAAAAGAAAAAAGACTAATACTGAAAATTTTACTATCCTGATAGGTTTTTAATTTTGATATACAATAAAATATTTTAGAGGAATACAGACAGAATATAATTATTGTTCTTATATTAATATTGATGAGAAAAATATATTATAATATATTATATTCATAAAATCATTTATTAATGAATCTGGATCAACACTGTTTAATAAAATGTTCCAGTCACACTTTTGGCAGAGTGGTTACATCACATCCTTTACGTTTGCAGGGATTTTCGCCGCATACATCGTCTCTGCAGCATTCTGGAGGGCAGCAGCAAACCTTTACGTAGATGAGATTCTGGTAATTGGGAAAGGCTTACGTTCCACATTACTGAATCATCAAAGTATTCTTCATTTTCAAGAGGTCCGATCCATCTAAC
>LDMZ01061062.1:0-11102 GCA_001455285.1 Sphaeromyxa zaharoni
GAGTTTTTTATACAGAATATACTGGAACGAAGTTAAAAATATTTGGAACGTAAGTATAATATAACTGTAAAAGAAATAAAAAAAAACATTTTTAATTTTTCGATACTGATTACTTTCATAAAATAGAAAATATAAGATATATAATTTATGTAAATATATTCACTACAATTTCGATTTTGCAAAAATATAGTAAAAGATCAGTCACCTTAATTCACTCCCTATCAAGCTAATTTTATGAAAGATTTAAAAATTTAGAATATTAATTTTAATTAACGAAGAACAGGATATATATATTTTTTGTCAAATAATTTATATAAATATTTGAAGATTTATGTTTTCAACAGTGCATAATCATAGCCTATTAAAGACATTTTGGAATAAAATATTACAATTCTCAAGAACCAATAATCATTCCTTGAAAAAATAATTTCAAGATATATTATCCATAATGCCTTATAAAATCTAATTAAAGTGTTGTAAATATTTTGACAGAATATTTGAGTACGTCTATAAAAAATTAATCCAAAATGAAAACACAACATTCACGTGAATACAATACAATTTTTATAACTAACTTTGAGTAAATTCAAGAAAAACCTCTGGTCGTTTCTGGAAGTAGCCTAATATTAATCAGGGCAATATTAAAAAATTGCTTTCATAAAAGACATTCAAAATAATATATATTTATTAAAAAGGATCTGTAAATAAACAAAAGGCATAAACAATATTTTGGTGATGAAAATTTTATTTAAATAATAACTATTCATATTTGATCAATATTATAACTAAACTGAGTTTTGGTATCGTTAGTTGTCCTATTATATTGATAGATATAATAATTATAAAAAAGATTTGTATAACTATAAGATTCAGATTTCAAGAATATATATTTTAATGAAATTCAACAATCTTTATAACAATATGCGAAATAAAACTCCAAATTATATATAAAAACAGAGTATATTATTTATTCATATAGAAAAAATATTCCAGAATAATGTAAAAAATTTAAATATTTCAATTTTATTTTTGGGAAGAGTATTAGTTGAAGCGATTTAGATTTATCTCACCTATGTACTAAAACTTTTGATGGGAAATCCAAAAGAAATCACTAGGAAATATTTATTTAAAAAATCAACTGAGAATCATTTATAGTAATATTAAATACTTATTCAAATTAATTAAAAGTCATTTCCCATTCGGGAGAAGTGTCATAAACTTCATGACGTTGAATAAGTTATTAATGGTATTAACTAGGTTTCTCGAATTGATTCTACTAAATCTACTGTGAAGAACACATAAATTTGATGATAAAACATATATAATTACCTTTGTCAAAAAAGATAAATAAAATATATATAAGTAAAACATTTTTCATTAAAAACTTTAGTTTTGACCAGCGATATTAAAATATACATACGTTCAATAAATAATCCAAAAGAAATGTAAAATTAATTATTTGAGAAATACAAGCAAATAAACAGTCAACTCTACCAATGAAGCACAGTTATACTTGTATTTACAGTCAAGATTTATCTTTACTGAAACGAAAGTTGGACATGCAATTACAATATCATATTAAAAATGGAATTAAAGTAATTGAGAAGATTGAGGGGATTTTAAAAGACAAAGTAATTTAATATATTTTAAATTATGCAATTTAATACTACCCTATATTAATATAACAAGACTTTACGAAAAGAGAAACATTTTAATATGATCCATCTTTCAAAACATCGCCTCTTGAATGGTCATATAATAATAATGTAACTGAATCAAGTTATCTATGTTTTCTCTATACTGTTCTTACCTCATCACCATCAGGTCGCTCAAAACTGATATTCAGATTATTTGATAGACGAATACCTCTTAAAAATAATAAAAATTAAAAAAATGTTTAGCATGATTAATATCGTAAATGTGGGATAGGTTCATGAAATTCTAGCAAAGTTAGGAGGCTCCAAAAAGGTAGTTTATTTTGCATTATGCATATAACTTGATTTCGCATTATATTCATGCATCAGACATGGAATTGATAATGTGTATTGAGATTGTATATATGAAAGTAGCAGTATTTATTGATTGTTCACCCTTTGGTTTTTCAAGGGGTTTAATTATGCAAAGGAAAAATTCTAATTGGTGAAAAAAGATAGAAAAAAACCGTATATTATAATCTCATATGTCCAATAAATAAAGACACCGATCACAGAAGGCATCCAAGAAGTTTAAAAGAATATGCTGCCATAAATGGATGGCTGATAAAGACAATAGATATATAAAAAAAAATAACAATAAAAAATTTACGGTTCATGGTTTTGATGACATAAAGCGGTCACAGCTAATAAATAAAATGGTCATTCTTCTGAATATAAAAAAAACTGTTTCTTATTTCAGTAAATATTTTTTTAATAAATGCAGGAAAATATTCATTTTACACTTTCTGGGATTAGATACCCACAGGATAGCAACATCCATGCATGTAAACAAGCATGTTCAGGATATTTTTTCAAAAGAATTTAAAATAGATTTATTTAAGACATCAGAATAAGAAAATCCAACGATTAAAATGGATAATCATTCCTGCTATTATCATAAATAATTTGGAGCCAAATTAGAAGAATTTTAAAACCAACCAGTTTTCTCGAAAGGCAAAACACAACAAAAGATTATCTGTAAGAGGGACAACGAGACTGGGTCATATTTATATATATATATACATGAAATCCTCTGTCAACCGTCCTAAAATTCTCAACAAAATTTTTTCTATTAAAATCGGCTGTCAACTGCCATCTTCCACAGATTTCCAACTTTTATTAGGTTTGTATAAGAATTATTATGCAAACGATATTGTTATGTTCAAAAAATATTTTAAATTTTTTATCCTGATGTAAAAAAGAAAATGTATAATACTCAGTAAGCAAGAAAAATTGGAAATAATAATGAAGCAAGAGACGATTTCTCAGCGGTCAGATCAAAAATTAGCAGAAAAAATTATTTTTTTAGTTTAAAATATAGATTCCAAGAAAAGCAGTATATGATATAAAAAGAAAAAAAAGCCTTTCTCTTACATGAGCTTTCTAACATGAACCAAGATGCATACGAGACTCCGAATTTGAAGTACAGCGACATAGATGTGCAATTATCAGCTTAGACTGATAATCTGGAAGCTTCTGGCGCTATTTTAAATGATGGTATGATAAAGACTAAAACATTATCTATTAGAAAGACTAACTGCATAGAATAATTTAAAGTATCCTATCGATTGTTAAAAAAATTTAAAGCAATATAATCTTTAAAAAGTAGAAAACGTTATGGTGAATTGTACTAGGCCAAATAGGTAAATTTCGATGATTTTTAAGTCTCTTGGAGACTAAAATTTTAGAACATGGTGGTAATAATGTGTTTGATGCTGATGAAACATGCTTATTCCATCTCGGTTTGTTAGCAGAAATACTAGGTCTGGTTACAAGCTTCTAAAAGATAGAATTTAAGTGCTTTTATTCAAGAATTTGAGCGGTAGCGTCAAACGAGAACCGGTAATCATTAAAAAATTTGCTAAGCCACGTTTTCTAAAAGAACTTAAAACCGAAAAACATGTTTGTTCCACAGTCCTCGAAAGTGTGGATGACTGCGTCTTTATTTACACGGAAGCTTTTAGATGGGGTTTGAAACCTTAAAGTAAAAACAAAAAGTGCTGCTGGTTATTGACAATTGTCCCTCATATAGGATATTCGTTGATATAAAACGCATTGAAATTATTTTTCTACGTGTTAACTCCACTGCGATTGTTCAACAATTGGTCAAGCTGTGATTCGTCCGGCTAAGTCCTTATTCAATTAGAAAAAACCACCTAATATTTTAAAAAAAGTTGAAAGTGGAGGGAATAATTCTGAAGCATTTAAAAGACAAAACATAAAAGATGCTATTATTTTATTAAAGCGATCATGGGATAATTTAGCAAAGAAACCATCGTTAATTTCTTTAAGCATATTCAGTGGAAAGAGAATGGAAACCCCTAAGAATCTTCTATAAACTTTCTAATTGGACATTTTGTAAAGTTCGTTGTTCGTATGAATATTTTAGATCCGATGAAGAACGTGGAAATTGAAAATATCAATTTTAACGAAAATGATGCTATTATGGACGAAAATGAACAACTCTCAAGTAGCAATGAACATGATCTACTTATAATAAAAAATGATTTTTCCTGCAGTCACTATATTACTCAGAAATTTCAACGGAAAAAATGCTGCCCCCCTGGAATAATTGTTTCTAAATGCTTATCGGATTTACAGAATGTGAAAAGCTATTTCATGTCGTCTAAAAATTTTGATTTGAAGCAATTCCGACCCTTGAAATGTAAATGCCGTTTAAACGAAAACAGTTACATTCGACCATGGAAAGATTGGTGGTTAAAAAACATATTCTCTTGTAAAAATTAGTGTTTAAAGTCGGGAGATTATTATATCTCTAATAAACGCCAAACTCTATTAGTCGTCACTTTTTAACAGATCCCGAATTTAGCGATTGACAAAGTATTAATGGTATATATATATGACTATAACCATAACCACTCCGTTATTTTAAATTTAGTCATGATTGCTTAATTATGACAAAAATTTCATATGTTCAAGAAAACGGCACAGACCAAAACAAAAAATGTTGTTGGAAAATAAATTTGCCATAAATTCTTATTGTACCAACTTAAATCTATGAAATTTGTTCAGGATATAAAATTGGTATTTATATATACGTAACAGATACATATAAAAGCAATCCTCGATGCGAATTTCTTTAGCCATTATAATATTAGTGAATATAAACAAAAAATTTATCAATCGAGCTAAAGAGTAGCCATTCGATTATCATTCACATCAGAAAGCAGTTCTAGGTTAAGGATATTACAAAATCTCATCCAATTCTAAAGCGAAATAACATCGATGACTTATATTTCAACCTTCACAAACGGAGACTATTAAAACAAGTATCAAAAATTCAATATGCATCAACTGTTGAGCCTGTATTTTGTAAACCACGAGATCTTTATTACAGTGCGATAAATTCAGCCAATTAAATTACCAAAAATTGGTAAAACTGTGTACTATTTATAAATCATTAAGCCAAAAGGAGTTGCCATTTGCCAAGATTCCGAAGAGCCACCAACAATTGCATCCTCAAGTTTATTATGAGAGAAAAATAATGAAAGCCAATCCCATCCAATATACACGTTCTAATATCCAAATTTTTATTCAAATATATATACGTATGCTGTGTATATACTAAACTGTCCTTATTTAATATATTTATAAATCCATCATTCAGAGAAGGATATTTTAACGACCGGGGTCATAACAAATTTCAGTATATTTTAGTTAGACCCCGCTTTTCGGACCAAGCTACATAGCACATAAAATTTAAGAAGTAATTGATTATGAACTTAGTGGTATGTATTACGTACTCGTATACAAACACGATCTCTTTGGAGCACAACTCGATTAAATTTAATCAGAATGATTTTAAAAATATTTTCCATACAAAATTATAACGGATTATACTTAGATTTAATGATTTGTGAATTTGGAAAACTAAAAATATCGATTTCCGACGTCAGGCTTGATCAGCCTATGTTATAGACTCTTAAAATGCTAATTTTCAAGCAATTTTAAATAATAAATTCCTTCCTTGATTAGAGTCTTATCACATATAATGGGAATGGTTAAGTTTTTATCATCGTTTTATTTCTCAAATTGCAGGGGCTCTGGAACTTATATACGATGTAAATAATACTGAATCAATAATTTAGGTAGCATAAAAATAGTAACGATGCCTTCCTAAAAGACCAAAATAAGTATAGCAAAAGACTCAACCAAGATCCCCATTTCAATGGTCCAGCTATCAGTGGAAAAGGAATAACTGAGAGAACAAAAGAAACAAGCTTATACAAAAAAATGAAAGCATATTGAATATAATTGCCTTTAAATCGGATGTTTAGCAAGCCTCAACTGAGATATAGCAACCCCGACAAACATTTATTTGTTTTTTTCTATGAATCCAAAGTTTTCAACATCCCCTTTCGTACCGAAAATTCTCAGTACTTAATGGCAATAAGTAAAACACCTACCTGCAATTCAAAAATCTTGACTCGGTTTTGAAATTCAAAAAATTCAGACCTCATGTATATCACAATTTACTTCAAAAATTAAACATGTCTCTGGAATTGATAACATACCACTGTTGCATAATTTCGCATTTCACGCAACTCTCTTACACTTAGTGAAATCTATTACCTAAATTTGGCCAATGCTCCAAAGTATGATTAAAAAATCTATTCCAGCAGATAAATTTAATTATTTAAATATCTTCGTTTAGTTAATCGATTCATAACCTTCTTTTATGATATTTCAAAAAGAACCCGATATCATTAGTCACTAACAATTGATATTTTCATTAAATGCTGAATTGAATACGCAGTCATACTTTTTTCCATAAAATAAAAATATAAAAATGTTCCGGATTGACATGCCTGGAGAGGATAAAAACCATCGTCACTAGATGGATGACGGATTATAAGGACTATAATTTTTAAAAAATTCGTATTAAAAAATACTATAACTGAAAATACATTTTCCATCAAAAGAGATGTTCTATTACCTTTAAGTCAATACCATTAAACATATATAAGAAACTAATCGAGATACATAGTTTTTTTATTACGAAGAATTCAAATAACATAAACGATTATATGACCGAAACTAAAAACGATTATATAAATAAAGCATTATTGTATTATTTTAATCATAAATATAGATTTAAAAATAAACTGTGACAACGGACCTAGTTCCACGTCATTAGCATGGATAGTAACCTGCATTACATTAAATATTCAATACTTAATTTCTTCTTCATGCAATCTTAAATCAAATGAGATCGTAAGAGGCTTTTCCCAAAGATTAATATTGTCAATAAACGCAAAACAACGAAATAATACCCGAGATCCAGGTAATAACAAACCTAACGCTGGCACACTATGTTCAAGAGCATCTACTAAGAAGGAGCTGAAAATATAGCACATTTGATTTGAAATTCGTTTAAACGAAGTTTCATCCATGGAAATGCAGAGAAATGAACTGTCAAAAGATACACATGTGAACATATAAAGTCAATTAAAAAGGTTATTACAATGATGCTAATATAGCATCCAAATACCAAATATACAAAACTTACAAAGATGTTGTCAAATTCAAGTAAATTTTATATTTTCAAACCTAGATCCCGATGTTCGAACAAACACATTAAACCCATTACCAGATATTAAAAAAATTACAAGGACCAAAACTCTTAAATTATGTAAGTGACAAAACATATGTATATTGATTGCCAGTGCTTGTAGTGTTATCAATACAAAAAAAAATTATCCGTTTTCGAGTGTGTGTAAGAGAAACCGATAACAATCAGATATATCGGAATTATATGGAAAAACCATCATTTAGAAATATAATATAGCTAGCGTTAACACTACTGGACAATTCCTCAAAAATAGACAAAAAGCAAAAAAAAATTCTGAATATCAAGGTATCATTTGAGCGATTCCAAGCTTTGCTTCCATCCCAAGCTAATACAATGATTCAAGAAAATAGTTATAGACGCAAAAGCTACTTTAGTAAATAACTGGAGTTGAAGGAACACGATTAGTCTCTTACGGTAAACTTATTTAGTTGCTTTATTTGATGTTTAAATCCGATCGAATTTACAGCTTCGTCGTGCCAGCTGAGCGAAACACTTAAAGAAATTTCAAATTATTATTAAATTCCTCGGTAAAATTATTTTTCAAAGCCGTGGAGCTGTTTTGTGCTGATAATTTTAAATATACGTAATCAAGAAGATCTAATCAAATTTATAATTACTCAGACTATGGAATTCTATTCACATGCTTATATAACATTCCTTAAAACCCCTATAACTAAAGCAATTCTAAAAATATAATTTTTCAATGGAGGATAAATTGGTGTAAATCCTGAGAATTTTAAAAATATTTTCAATGTAAATATATTATTTGAGCGAGCAATAATGATTTACGAGAATACCTCTCATCAAAAATACAGAGATAACGGTACAGATGTGATATATTTAAATAATATCATTTAAATCACAAATTTAAAAATTAATTAATTTGATTACAACGGCAACCATAATATAGCCTTTTGTAGTTGTTCAAAATTTTGTAACAATACCTGGAAACATTTAAAATGAATTTCGCTTTGGATAGGAATCAACAAGGCATACATAAATTAAGAAAAAAGTTATAGAGATAATTATTTATAAATATATAACGAGAATAAATAAATAAATATATATATATATATATATAAAAGAAACAAAAATTTAAAAAATTCTTACAGTTTTAAGTATCTCTAATTTGTCCCGACTCAGTTAATAACCGATAATTAACGAAAACAAATGAAAAACCACCTATAACATATACATAGATAGGACATTTGTGGTAGCACAGTATCCAAATACTGAGTTTTTTTTTAAATTTTCTATTTTTCGGTTATCAAAGTTTATTATTCTCTATTTTTTTAATTTCTCCCATTTTTACCTTTGGTGAAGGTTTAAATTAATATTATTTTTAACATCGTCTTATTTTATTCAACCGGACATTAAATTTAGAAATATAAAAAAACTTTCTGAACACGCCTTCATGTGTGTGAGAATATGATCTCGTTGAAAAAAACAAACAATTTGTAGAATCTGATTAACTTCAAAGAAAATTAAGTTATTGTATTGACGTAAATTCACGGAATCACGAATTACAGATGGGATGGTCGGAAAGGAATCGAGGAGATTGGAGCCTAACACGTTAACTAGCATATTGTTATTATATTTATTCTATTTATATATTCATGAATTCCACTTCCTTTTGGGAATATCGGGCACGGGTTGTCCGATATTCCGCACTTAATTATTACCTGGGTACCTCGAAGGTTCCAGGACATTTTGGAAGAATATTGTTTCCGAAAATGTAAGCTATTGTTATAATCCGCTTAATTATCGACAAGAAGGCCTACGGGATAGCCGGCGTGCACGCCTTAACTATCTTGGTTAGAATTATTTCGCACCTATTTTTCTATCTATAATATTCTGGCGATAATGTTGAAGTTGAGGCTCTTTAAGTATGAAACTGATGCATCTTCCTGGATGGATCAATTTGAAGCTATCGAAGAATCATTGGACAAGAAGCTCGAACTAAGAAAGATAGTGAGAACCCTCATTGGAATGCTGGAGAAAGAAGTATATATATATTTAAAAGCATACTTCAGTCCGAAAAGACCGTTAGAGTGTACTTACGAAGAAGTTAAATGAGCTCTTTTACTATGTTATGAAAGGCAGTTGGACGAAATAGCAGGGAAATGTAATATTTTGGACATGTTAGGAGATTATATACGTGATCCCTTCATTTGTTGAATATGTTCCTCGGCTCTACGATTAGAGTTATTTCAACTGAAAAAAACGAGATTGGAACAACGTAGCAGACCATGCCCTAAAGGCTGAAGTGTCAATACGGAGGGCTATAAGCATGAATAAGGCAGTAAAATATAAGGTTAATGAAAAAAAGAAAGATAATTACGGAAGATTGGAACATATAATCGATGTGGCCTACAGGGCCATTACACGAAGGAACGCAAAGCTAAAAATTTATTTTGCAATTTTTGTAAGTTAAAGAATCATGTAGAAGCAGTGTGCTTCAAGAAAAAGAAGAGTCTTAAATTAGTAAGCAACGAAGAACACAGCTTGTCTGATGACTCGGGCAACTTATATACAGATAATTTTTTATTACAAATTGAATCTGAAATTATGGGAGTCAATGGATCAGATCCAATATTTTTTACACTATTATTAAATAAAATATCATAAAAATTCGAAGTCGACACCAGAGCAACTCATTCTATAATATCTCTTGACACATATCGAAAAAATTTGTCTAGTTTCCAACCTAAAAAATGTAAGAAACATCCGACAGATTTTAACAAAAATAAAATAAAACTTTAGAAAACTGTATATACAATAGTTGTGTGGAATTGCGTCAATATAAATTCTTCATTGTTGGTACCTTATGGAACCCAAAGATCCTTATTAGGCAGAGATATATTAGAATTAATGAACTACCAGCCTTTGGAAAATATTGTCAAAAGAGGCAGAAGCATACACACAGAGGACAAATTATTATCAAGAACATTCGAAAATAGTTTTAATGGAAATATTGAATAACCTGTAAGAAATTATCGGGTGCGCTATAATATAAATCCTGCGACAAAACCTATTTTTTGCAAATCGAGAGGGCTCCCGTATATTTTACATGATCAGGTTTCTGCTGAAGTGGATAAAATGGTCGAGAATGATATTATAATACTAGTCAAAGCTTCGGAATGGGTTTTATTATTGGTAGTCATTCAAAAGCCTGACGTATCACTAAGATTATTTAGGGACTACAAACTCACTATAAAAAAAATCTCTTTCTCCACACCTATATCCGTTGCCTACTCTAGATGACATTTAACTGCTTAAAAGAATGCAGTATTTTTAGCAATTTGAACATATCGTAAGCGTATTTGCAACTTGAGGTAGACCCCAAGAATAGAAATCTGTTAAATATCTGGGGCGCGCCCGCCCACGTCATTGAATAAATAGCGGCATTTCCGGCAAAAAAACGTTTGTATTGGTGTAGTGGATAGCTGACCATTATTTATTTTTTATTACTGTACAATAGATGTCTTCGAAACCCCATTATGGTAGTCGCAAACCAGATCGACTACCAAGACAAACAAAACCTTTGTTTGCCACCCATCTGGTAACCCAAGGTTATCCTAGAGGGTTTCTCACTGTCAAAACCCTCAGAGGATTATTGTTGTGCCCACGCCACAAGCGGCATCATAACTATGAATTATGGGTAGGCGGTCGGATATATATAGTTAATATTTATTTGGAATATATATTTTGTTTTGTTGAATGAACCTAAACGACGATTCCAGGTCTGAGGCCGCTTCCGTATTATTGAGACCCGTCAATAACTGCAGGAGCGCCTCTATTTTTACCTGCCAGCT
>LDMZ01061069.1:0-19949 GCA_001455285.1 Sphaeromyxa zaharoni
AAAAATATTTTTCCATTTATTATATAAATTATTTCTTAAAATTTAATCCAGGCATTGTAAAGATAAATTTTTTCCAATGAAAATCTTTACCGAATTAACTCCCTTTATTTTACATAAAATTAAATATAAATTTAAACCTATTTCATATTTTCGAATATAAAAAAAATTATTAATTGTTATTATTCGGTTCACTCTGATTCAGATTCAAGCAATAGAACAATCCATTATTAATGATTACAATTTTTGGCAAATTTCAGGATTTTGATTATGAAGTATTTAATTTTAGTTAAAAATTTCAATTAATTGTTTTGTTTTATTTTGGAAGAGCTTTTATATTTTTATGGTTTCACCTCATGATAGCCTTCTTTTAATCGACGGTATTGAGTTAATACTTGTATAAATTTTTAATTAGGCTAAAAACATTCAATTTTAAAGATTTTTTTTATTTATTGATTAAAAAATAAAATATTTTGGGTAATTTACCCAGGTATATACCTCAAAAAATTAGTGTCATCTTTTCTAGGTATATCCAAATATTACGAGTTAGAAATAATACTCAAAATAGTGAATTAGGTCAAGTTAAATAAATTTTTTTATTTTATATATCAAGGGATCTTTCGTATTCGAATCCCGAAACCATCCTTTGAAAAATCTGCTTAGGTTTAATGCTTCCCATGAAGTGACGAAAACATCTATTGTTAATCACTAAGTTTTCAATTAAAGATCTTATTTTTCGTTTTATATTTTCCCGATGGGTTCACTATTGTGGGTTTTGTACTAGTAAAAATATTATTTTATGAGTCTAGCTACTGGTAACGTATGAGTAATAATTAGATGATCCTCCGCAAAAATACTTGTTTAATTGTTTTAGGTAGATGAAGCAAATAAAAAAATTTTCGATAATTATTTTCTAGATAGTGAAAAGTATATATAAAATAGTTTGAATTATTTATATCTCTAACTTCATTTTTGATGAATTTAAAGATGTATCGGCTTAAAAAATTTTTGCCTTTAAAAATTTCAAATTTTTCTCGATAGTTATTATTCTAAGTGACTTTTTCGTTTCTATTTTCAAATTTCTTAAAAAAAATATTTTTGAACAATTATTTAATTCTCATTCTAAATAGATAATTGCATTATATATCCGTTTTTAATCATTTTGAATATTTTAAAGTGAACCAAGTCAGGGAATCGATATTGCGACCAACGAACTACCACAATTTCAAAAAAATTTCTTATTCATTTTCTTCCAATATCAAATCTGTAGCTGCAATTACATGAATTGGAGGTTTCTCTCAATCTGACGGGGTACATCAAAATTTATCAAGTGAGAAACTAATCGCTATTAATTTACTCATCGCGGGTTTTAGAATAATCAATTTTCTTACATAAAATCGGGTGATAATTTTGAGAAATTGCAAATAAAGAACATTAATATGTAGTTAAAGTTATTTCGTTTTAAATATTTACATTTTGTTCAATCTTTTAAAGGTCTTATATACCCTACATATTTTATCAATAGAGAAAAATAATATCTTTATATTTGTTATATAACATGGGGTTTAAACAATATTTTCAAAGAAATTGATGTTAACTGTAAAAAAAATCCCCACTTGGAAGAAACTATTTAGACATGAACCTTTAAAAAGGCATTATATTCTATGTGTTATATTTTAGTTAAAATTAGAACTCTCAGACGTAATGACTAATATTTTAAAGATGCAAAATAAAGTGATAAAATTAAGATAAGCTAAGTGAAATGTTTTTTATCGATCCATGCATTTTTTAATTAACTTTAAACATGCTCCTGTAATGCATTCTCCATTATCATTACATACTTCTGGAGCCCTTTTCAAACAAATATATTTTAAATGTTTGCATCCGGTATCAGTTTCTTCTACGAACTTGAAGTGTCCTTTTAATTCAGAACATGCAAAATATAATGTGAGTAGCATTAATACCCTAATAATAATATTCTTCACCATGATAGAAACAATTAACACTCGATTACTAATTGTGCTTTTATACTAATCATATTATCAATTCTACGATTTTTGGATAAATAAATGCAGTTTGGATAAAAAGAGCGTATATTAAATGGTACTAAACTATTTTTGACTGATAATTTCATGATTATACAAAGAAAACCCATGTTAATATGAAGATATACGATGCAATAAATAAATAACAATTAATATAAATTATAAACAATAACGATGTATTTAAACCCAATTCATTCCAAAAATCGAACATTAATACATATCTTATCATCTTTTTATCTATTTCAAAAGTATTTTTTCGATTTACAGAAGTTGAAAAAAATTATTTGATCGCAAAAAGGCTTTAAAAAAATGTTATTTATGCTTGAATTTTGGTACTTTTGAAGATGACTTAAAAGTTTACAGCGGTGTAATTTATCATATTAAGCAAGAATTAATAATCAAATAAAATTTTTTGGACTGAATCAACCCATAAAAATTTGAAATTTAAAGTTAAATATAGAAATTAGAAGTTTTCGGAAGTTCTTATAGAGTTAATTTAACGATTTCAAAGATTTCAAACTGCATATTTCAAATTAATAATAATTCTCTTGTTTCAAAATTTCAAAATTATTAAGAATTATTTTTTAACTGTATTGTAATCGATAAATTGGTTATAATTAGTTTTAATTTTTCGTGATTAAAATTATCGACATATGTTTACTTTCATACTTATATTGCCTGTCATTACAATAAAGCTCAATAACAACATTTTAATATATAAGTATTCATAGCTTCTTTTTTAGTCTACTAAACGTACATCCACTTATTTAAGCAGAAAGACTAGAAAATGTTTCATTAAAAAACTGAATGTATAAAAAATACTTTAATATAATAAACGATAGATTATCACCATTAATTAATGTATCAAAATTAAATTTTTTTAAGACTATATTCGTCGGGAATAAAATCCCGGATCATCCAATAAATACTGTATCCCTTCCCTCAATTTTAATAAAGAGAAAATAGACTCAAGCACAAAGGCATTTCTGGCTACTTTATTATTTGAAAAATCATTTAAATATAAATTTTTTCTACGTCAAATAAAAAAGATTTACTCAATAGCTTAATCTTAACATATACTACTAATATAGATATTACTCAATTTAAAAAATATTACATACAAAATTTCGTTCAAAATAAGGGTTAAAACATTGTAATTTTTCAAATATGATATCATGGCTACCACTTCCTTTTATCCAGGTGGTTAGTCTTTTAATATTATGTAATAATGATATTTATGGTGAATTTTATTGAATATTTATATTGAACAAAATGAATTTTCTCACTACTCAGATTGGATGTGAACAAAATAAATGGCTACAAGTTTCTGACCGTTTTAGATCTTTTTGTTCAATGTTTATTTTTTTATGATATTGGAATTTATTTATACATCCCATGATTTATTGTCTAATGCCCAGAAAGCTCAAAACTATTATTTTGGAGATTTCTTTTATATAAAGTCTTTTGTAAAATGATTATGGAAGTCAGGAAAAATATTATGGATTTTAAATGAACACGAAGCAAATATCGCAAAGTAAAATGTAAGAACTCCATCAAACATTAGGAATAAAATAAAAAGATTTCTTTTTCTATAATAAAATTACCAAATTTTATACCAATAAGAAGCTTTAGAAAATTACATTAACTTAGAATATAAACTTGAATTCGGGAATAAATTTTAAACAACTTGGTCTAAAGCATTGAAGCCAGTAAAATGGAGTATCACATTATTGAGACACTAAATATTCCTATTAGGACAAACAATATACTGAAGATTTTTAATAGAAGATTATGGTCATCTTCTGAGCCCTAATCTCTTATATATGTAACTTATTTTGAATTTCACGTAAAAAAATATTACAATTTTTTTGAATACCCTAGGAAAATAATGAAAATTTTATCATGATGACCACATTAGTTATATAGAATGTTTATTATAATACGTGAAATTATTAAGACAATCAACAAAATAACAAATTTGAGTTTTACAAAGCCTAATTTTTTAATTCAAAATATTTTTACGTTTTAATTTCTATACATTCTTTTATCTCATGCCAAATATTCAATTTCTTCAAGCATATTTTTATGACTGGGATTCGTTTTCGGCTTACAAGGCTCAACTCCTTTTAGGAGTATTCAGTACAGGCACCAAACGGAAAAAGTTTGCCATACATTAATGTAACCACGACGTAAGTTATGAAAGCTCTACCACTGCAGTGCCAATAACACCATAAAGGAAAACGAAAATGATAGATTTGATTGCCTCGTATTAAACCTAATTGTTAGCATTTAAACTACATATAACGCACTCTCCCTGTCGCTCAATGCTGATAGGGATCTTTTTCTTTTATATATATGCTAACCATACTAGTGACTCGAGAGTACTGCAACCACCAATTATTTCGCCAATTTTTAAAACATTGGAGTTTTGATCATATATTTGTATTTTCAAATGCTTAAATTATCTGAGCTATCTTAATTTTAATGACCTTCAAGTGACATATATAGCAGACGCTCCATATAAAACTGAATAAAAATTTACTAGGGGGCTGATAAGCACATGTATTTGTAAACTAGAATCATATTGTAAAAAATCTAATAATCTTACTTCAGGAGAAATTATTTATTAATAATTTCATAAACTAACGCTATTGAAGTCATGTAACAAAATATAATGAAATTTGAATTATCAATAAAATCCTGAACGCAAATGATAGGAGAAAAGCTGATCAGTCATAGGTGTGGCGACTGTCTGACTCATTTTTTTCTTAGATAAAATATCTTCCTTTTAATAAGCACTGCAGGTCTAACCATTAGTGCATCAGCCCTACACTTTAACTGTAAAAATTAAACAATAATTTATACATAACAATATTTTATACCACCCAAGTTATTTTCTTGGCAAATTTAAACCAAAAAATATTATTATCAACTAATAAAGAAGAGTTTTTTTCCATAAAACACAAAACACACTGTTAGAGTTTTGTATCGGACTTACTCGTTAATTATCAGTTACCTTATTTTTATGATACATAGATGCGATTCTTATTTAGTTGGTAGTTCCCCAACAGCACAGTGCTACATATTCACTTCTTTGGTAATTTATGTACAAACGGAGCAAACAACAATCTACGCTTTGCTCTAGCTAATACCTAAACATAATGTTAATGCACGCGTACTATCTTCAATTAATTCAATAATCATATTTTATAACTCTCTATCCATGGAAAGAAGCCTATTTGACTATATGGCTACTTTTTTATAGTCTTGAATTTGTTGCCTTGGGTTCTAATAATGCAAATTTTTCTTAGTGACGGTTCAATTTTTTATAAATGGTTTTTGCATTTACAATCAATTTTTGCGTCCATTTTATTACTTCATGAATCATATAGCATAATTCAATCAACATTAAAGATATTTGTCTATTCGATTGTTAGGCATGTAGATTGGTAATTATTGAGATCCGTAGACGGCTTGGACACAAGGAATTTTACCATCAGTATTGATTAGTATTTTCAACTGATGACCAATAATGCATACCATTTCCCAACTAAAATCTTCTTTCCAAACATTGTTCGTTTTTGATTTTTGGCATTACCTTTTGATATATATTAGCTCATCTTTAAACGTTACTACAACTATTTTAATATAAAAATCAAAATATTTTTTCTCGTTAATAGCCACCGGGGTAAATTAATTTTCAATCCTATCATGAATACAAGCGGTTCATCCGTCATTTCTTTCATGTAAAACATTGGACGCACATATTAGTATTTTAGTTTTTACTCGTTGTTTGGATTGCTTGGTATATAACAATTTACACCCAACCAATTTATTAGAATATTTAACAGTTCATTCATTTCGAATAAAGTATATTTCGGTTTTCTTCTAAGCATTGTTTTATATGGACAAAATTTTGACGTTACATATTTCATCGTATTATAAGGTGAGGCTACCGGAGGTATTCTGACCTGTCAGTCACTCTCACATCCAATTTTTTTAATGGGAGAAACCAGTGTCTCATTAGATCTTTCAATTAGTCAATTTCCTTTTTGATAATAAATAATACTAGTTGATTTTTATTAATTCCAAATATAAAAAAGATTTTCAGAGATGTTCGAAGAAAACAGGTTGATACGTGCTAAGGGAATTATTTGTTCCTTCATTACACAACAACTCTTATAGTTTTTAAATACATCGGACTTCAATTTATTATTTTAATTTAAACAAGACTTTCTTGAAAAACTACAAAGTGAATAGATTTTAAATAATTCTTTTATAATAGCTTATGTCGCATGATCATGTGATGAGATTATACAAAGCCATTTATTGGAATAGTCTTGAATCAAGTACATATTTAAAATATTCAGAGCATGATAATTAAATAATATCTGTTTTTACCATATCCCGCGATCAGGCAATGACAACTTACATAACTGGAGAAAAAAAACATATTCTATTTATCTGTTACCATTTGAAATTAACTGTAGATTGTTAAAATTAATCTGACGACACTGCAGAATATTAACATGTTTTTAAGTTTATTAAAAGTTCGTTCTTTGAAGAATTTCCAGATAGACCTTAGTTATAATAGAAAATTAAAAATATTTTGCTGCATATTTTTAACCACCTTGTTCAAGAGAAACTAAATACTTACGATACTGTAATCAATCATATATAGTCAGTTGATTTATAATATTTAAGATCCTCTTAATTTCATGATTTTGAAATTTTATTGAATCAAGGCTTCTGCTGTTACTATAAATTTTACTTATCTATCACAATAAATTTTTACATCTCTGTGTCTTTTGAAACTCTCTATATGTGATTACCTGTTCGATTCCAATAATTCAAGTTATTCTTGAGAAGAGGCCAAATTGTTATTACCTTTACCTTTTCTGTAAGTTAAATCAAATTCATATTTCTGGTTTTTAATTCCATATTCTATCATTTGGAGTTTTTATTACAAAGCAACCATTTAAGGGCTTCTGATCAGTACGAATTTTAGCCCAAATGTATATTGACAAAACATTTTATAGCATATACAGTGGTAAGAGACTAAACGTCAATTGTTGAATATTTTTGTTCGCTTTAGTTTTGAATTTGGATGTTATATCAGATCGATCCACTTTCTAGCTCTAAAACAGCTCATAATGTTTCATATTAGGTCCTTCCTGTATACACTACAAAGAGGAGCGATATATCTGAAAAAGTTGAACCCAGATAATTTTTAAATAATTTTTATATTTAGAGTGGAATCTATGTATATTGCTGCAATTTCAACCCAAACTATTTTTATCAGTGAAGCGAACTAAACCAATAATTTTAGGCAATTCCTTAATTAAGTATTAAGACTGTTATATTACATCATCCAAAGACCAAAAGTTTATATTATTTTTGAAGAGAAAGGGAAATAAATGAACGAAATTTTATTTCATTTTTTGAGACTCAATTTAGGGTACATCAAATCTGGAAATTCGGGAAAGAGTAATCATTAATTTTTGCTACATTGATACAGCCGTTATTACATGGGAAAAATTTTTTTATTTAACAACATTTTCCTACACGAAAACAATTTAAAGAGTTTTGATTATGTTGAAACCTAATTATGTGCAAGAATTTCTTTTTCTATGCACTGAAAAAAGAGTATTATACAGAAATGGAAAACCTTAGTGTATCAATGCCTAGTGCTATGGGCTTGTGAAATTTCAATCAGTGCTGGATATTTCAGTGTGTGATTGACCGAGGAAAAACGGTAGGATCATAAACAATAATAAAAATTTATGAAACCCTAATACAAGGGAAGAGGGAGAAGAATCAACCAGAACGATTATTGTTTTGAGACAGATATAAAAGAGCATAATGGCTATGAAACGACTCTAAAATATTAATGTGAAAAGCATGGTGTCTTAAATTCGAGGCGCTCTTCCATACTTTATATGGATGGCAAAACTGATAGAGTTTGTTCCCCAAGAGGTTTCCAGCATCCCCGTTCTGTTATATCAGCTTCTCTTCCCTGGAACTCCATCGAATAAATATTAATTGTATATAATTAAAAAATAATTAACATTAAAAGAAGCGTAGTTCCTATTTCAAGAATCCCCTGTTTTCCTCTAATGTGGGCAAGACCGAAGGAAACCGTTTTTTATATCGCCCTTTAAAATATAAACTGGCAAAAATATGCCGTCTATTCAGCGTAGGGTGGCAAAACTCCATTAAATTATTCCAATCATACTAACGTAAAGTTAGGAAGACTATTTGATGGGATGTTTGGAGAGTTTACAAAAGCCTTATCCGTTATGAATTATTTTCATTATACCGTAAGAAATTATGAACATTTTTTTGATCCATGAACGTGATAAAAAACTGTGTTAACTGAGTGTAATAGGCGCTATCAAAAATAACCAATGATAAAGGAAAGAAGTGGATCGACCATTTTTAAATAGCAGCTTAAGTCAGTTTTCCGTTAGATGTTTTTATTAGGAACGATAACTCGATAATTCATAAGATATTGTCGTAAACAATCGACTACGATATTTTAATCGCGTGCAGGCGGTACGGAGGACTCTCCTTATTTTATGATAACTAGTGTTAATTTGATTCTATACTAATGGATATCTGTTATACATACGTGCCAGCGGCTGGCCGTATGTCTTTTTTAAACCATTATTTAGCAACCTCGAGGGTTGCCTGGCTCTGCTCAAGAATATTGTCTCTACAATATTTTGTAATATATAAAACTTTTTTAAATTTTTATTCAAAATTATCAGTAACAACTAAGAAATTCATGAGTGTCTAAGATATAAATTCAAAGCTTTTATCGATTACAAAATCTTATTTCACCTATTTAATAGAGAAATAACCTTCATTTACCCCTACTGTCTTAAGCGGAAATATCTCGAGAAAAACAAATCTTACAAAAAAATTGTGTCTAGATCAATATTTTGTATTAAATACATGTTTTCTGCTCGTATGACATCTTCTGTACAGGTTTATGACAAAATAAAAATTCCAGGCATCCTTGACTCTATAAAAATTTAATAGATGAATGGGCCAATTTGTTGAGGCTCATGCCATTCAAGAAAAATTTCGATAATTAGAATCGAATCCTAGTACGGTCTTAAGATCGTTTCCTGAATTCGGAACTGGCCCATTTCCCCCTGTAGCTTAACGCATTAATTGAAAGGATTATTTAGTGCGAATGAGACAAACATAATTAGGTATGTGTAACAGTAATAAGTTGACCCAAGTTGAGACTCGAAACCACGACCTTCAGCTACCACTCCATAAGCCTAACCACTAGGCCATGAGCGATTAGCCAACCTGTTACACATGTTATTGTATATTGGACGCGCGTTGCACGTTGGTTTTTCATTCTTGGATTTTTCTATACAATCACAATCTTCAATGAATCTTTCGGAATTTTTTTCCGAGATTTTATGTGAAGAGTTTACTAAAGCCCCTTTTTTACTTAAAAATCAGTATGCATTCCTTAAACCGATAGGATGTTCTCCTTCCATCTTTGAAAATATATTATTTTCATCCTATTATAGCTTTGCAAATTTACCTTCCTTCAAAAATTGCATTTATAAGCTTGGAAAAGTGGACGGTTATTCAATATACCAAAAGGTATAACTTCAAAATCATTTTCGAAGGAAAGCACGACATTTATTTTATCTAACTCATTACAAGTATATGCCAATGCTCATATTTGCAGCCAACATTGTTGAAAAACTATTCACTAGAAGTCTGTTTTGCTATTTCGGAAACCGGAAATGGAGTTGCACTTTTTGTTTTTGATTGATTGAACTCTACGTGGTCCACGAAAATGTCAATATCTCCATCTATTCCAGGAAAGAAACATCAGGAGCACAATATAGGTTTGTAATTAGTGGAATTATATAATTTAATAACAAAAAATTGATATTTTTTTCGTTTATCACCAAAACTGAGAGGTATTAGTCGTGTGAGTAACTTATGGACTTTGATGTCACACATATCAATTGAATGGTGAGTTCAATTGATTTTTTCAGGCTTAAAAGAGAATAGACTTCAAAAATATTTTTAAATGATACGCTCGAAACTTCCAATATATTTTATTAGCTCGTGTAAATCTTATGACGAAAAATAATTCAAACTTCACTACCATTAAGTTTTGGAATTCAAAGGAATGGTTGCCCCAAATTCAATTAAAAAGCCTTTAGTCAGAGCGATTGGATAAACAAATTCCTTGAAAATTAAAGCTAATGTTGAACGATTTATTTTCGTAACAAGTGTATAAAACAGTAATATTCAATTGAATAAGAGAGCTGAATAATTTAGCTACGTCTCTTCTCTATACCATTTCTCTTTCAAGTTTTAAAAGGGAACTGACATTTTTATTTTTAGAGTGTGATCGACACTAAAAAATTATTAGAAGCCAAAATGTGTAGCTCAATATTAATAATACAAGTAACGGAAAATAGTACAATATATTTTTTTATTTACGAATTTATTAAAAGGTCATATCTTTCTTGAATAATACTGCATAAACTAATCTTTGAACTGATGCAATAAATCTGTTTTCGTATTAGCAGGATCAATCATGAATATGTCTTCCCTAATGATTTCTTTAGGATTACCTGTTCTAAATTCCCTCTGATGGATACTTTCTTATCTTTTCTCCTGAAGAATATTAGTAATGCATGTTGCCATTAAAGCCTTAAACTTTGATTTAAGAACAGGTACAAATTTCTCAATATGATTAAGCATTGGAAAATATGGTCCAAGCCTTACAAATTTATTGCAAAAAAATCTTCCTCATTGAAAAGAGATTCAATTCCCGAATGTAAGGCGTATTATCGACATATGATGGCAACCTCCGATATAATATTTCCCTCAGTTCTTAAACATTCTTTAATCCATTCCAGCCACCTCAGATGAAATAGAACCTCGCTGAATCTTATGACACACCCACCACTGTTATAAATACATCCAATAAGATTATGTTCGAATCCCTTACTTCCATAATCTTAAGTCGAGTATCTATCACTCTTTTGAGACCTTCCATAGTTACAACTTGTATGTAAAATGAAATAAGTTTTATCCATATATACTACAGGTATATTTTCGGATTAATAACTCAACAACCGTCTCAAATTTTCTGCTCACTTTTCCTTATTCTAATTAAATTTCCCTTTCTTGATCGAAACGAACTTTTTTGAGCAAATATGTCAGGTCATCTAAATCGCGTCTGGTGGCTTCTTTGAAAATCGAATACTAAATCTTTCAAAAACCATATCAGTCAATATAGCAAGAGTAAGCTTCGGATAATCCTCAATCGACTAAATGAAATAATTTCTATTCGCTTTAGTCACCTTTCCTTGCCTATAAATTGTGTTCAAACGAAATTCCAAACTATGCTGCTATTTCTCATTTCTTAAATAAGGCCGAAACATTTGGAATATAAATTAAACCATATATTTGCTACCAGATGTTTTTAAATACATTTGAAGGGTGATGTAAAAGATACTTGTTGTTCAAGTACTTTGATTAATCAATGATAATTCAAGGTCTTTATTATAACCTTTTATCTTGAGCAAGAGTATGTTTTAAAAAAAGCAGTATTGAGGGAATGTATCCCAAGTTTAAATTAAGAGTGCTATTTTCTGGTATCTAATGACTACCGGAGTAAAAATCACAGGAATAGAAATATATGATCAATCTTATCCCAATTTGAAATTATAACTATCCCAAAAATTTATTAACAGAAAAATAAAGCTTCAGTAATATAATTCTTAAAGCAAAATTAGCCAATAATTTTACTTAAATCCGGGTTCAATCTTTTCATACTCAAAAAATGTTTTTTATGCAAAATAATAAATTCTATTCTGTGAATTCAAAAATCAAACACCCACAGAACAAAATTATGAATGTTACTTATGCAAGTATAATCAATTTTGTAGCCATAATTTTTTGGATTTTCGTCAATTAGACGCAAATCATATCAAAACACTCTAAAGGAGTGGATAAATGTAAAAATACAGGAATTTAAACAGATCTTTTTTGTTTTTTCTTAATTAATATAACAGTGATGAATGAATGATACGTAAATTTATACTCTAAATAAGAGGGAATAATCGAGCGAAAGAACCTTAATTGACAAAATTTGTCATATAAATATCAAAGCATTTATAATTTCTATTTTTTAAATATTGACGCTCCTTTTGGACAAATTTATCAATTTCCTGAAGCCTTCAGTTTATTGTAATGGGAGGAAAATCATTTTAAGGTTAAGGTATGATAAAAAAAACTCCAATTTGGATAGAAAAGAGCAATAATTTCAACATTATGTTACGTTTATGTAAAGCATCTTTAACTAAACCTGTCTGCTCACACCATTAAAATGCCTCAGGTTATAGGTAAACGCTTGCTCAAGAAAGATATTTTCAAGCACTTCTTATTAATTAATTAGCGATATTTTTTTATTCTTAGTATTCCCATTAAAATCTATTTGTAAGGCAACAAAAGAGGTAGATATAAAATCACGCATTTTCTATGTATATATACGTATTAAGCAACCTGAAAAATATGGCAAAATTATGATGCCATCGTTTTACCTTAAAAGGTGGTTACTTCCCTATGGTTACATCGTTTAAAACTTAAAAAGCATGGAGCGAAAAATATCTTATTTTATACATTGTTTTTTTTCATTTATCTAAATCTCTGGGCCTAAGATTTTATCCTAATTTTAAATTATTTCTTGAAAATTCTGTAACGTAATTAATGGAAAAAATTTCCAACTTTTTTTATCAAGTTTGGTATTTATTGTACCCAACTGAAATTAATCCCTATAGGGACCGTATACATGAATGAATAAAAGCGCTTTAATAGAAATTTAAATTTTTAAACATCGAATGTTTATTATATATATTTATATATCAATGTTTGAATATTAATTAAATTTTTAAAAATCACACATGAGTTACTTAACAGTTTTGGTAAGCTTGGATGTTTCCTTCTTTTTTCTTCTCATATTAGGGCTATAACAAATAAACGTTGATATAATGAGAGAAGAGATTGGATAGATTAATTGCCATCATATGAATATAAAAAGATTTATTCTGATATAGTAATATTTTCCAGCCCTATGAAACATTCGTATTATTACTCACGAGTTACAGTAATACACTTCTCAGGTTTGTACGGGATAACTAACTACCATCTTAGATACATTTTTACATGAAAGTAATTGAAGTGCTTGCTAACTTTATCTCATAGTATTTTAACTTTGATATATCTAAATATGATATATCGTGTGTGGACAGAGCATTAATTCTTAGTGACAATTTATTCTTAAGAATATGTCAAAATAAATCGAGTCAACAAATTTTTTCACAATCAGGAAGAGAGTTTTGTTTCCAATACATTTTAGGATCTCGTTTTAAATAGGCTTACATAGATACTGATACGTTGACATTTTTGCGATTTTAAAAATTTAAAAAGATTAGTAAATTTATCTTCCAATTTTTTATTATTCTATCAATATCAGGTGAATAACGTTATTAACTCTTTTGATTACCTTTGAGAAATCAACATTTAATTAATTGATCCTTCAAAATTAATCCGAACAATAAATAAAATGATTGAGATGTTTCTTGTCTCACACCTACCGTGAAAATAATTAATTTTAGTTTCTTTTTAAAATGAGGTATGATTGCAGAGCATTAATATGATATATGCTTAAATAAAAACAATATTAACATCTTTTATATTAATATGCGTATAACATTATATCAGCATTAGTAAATACTAAAAATTTCATTATTCTTTTAAAAAATTTAATCTAGAAAACATAAGTTGTATGCTTATCTTAAATAATGGATAGAATATTTAAGGTAAAATTTCATATTCCGGAAATATTTGTTTAATTAAATTCAATTTTATTATTTATATATTTTTTTAAACAGGATACAGAATAATGAATATTACTGGTAAAAAATTATTATGATATCATCAAATCGAGAAGGTGTAACCTCAGTTATGGCAATTATACTAAAAAATTATTCCCAATAAAATTCATATAAAATCTATTCTCATTTGTGATTGGAAACAATTGAAATTTTATTTCCAATTAAAATAAAATATAACCAATTTTCAGTTAGTGACATTAAAATGCAATAAAGCAGTCTATAACCAGTTAAGGAAAACTACGTGAAAATTATTGATCATTAATCTCGGCATACTTGGCGATATCTTCTGCACCGACCTGGGGCACATTCTCCTCTAGAATTGCACCATTGCGGAGTTGAACTCACACATTCAAGTATCGAATCCTTACATCCATATTTGTAGTCATCAATTTTTACCCCTGGGAAGAATCCATTTACTACGGAATAAGCTACAGATAATGTAAGTAGCACAAATATTTTAAATGTAATGCCCCTGAACATTTTTCGTGTCAAACGAAACCTATCAGATCATCAGATTTATATACCGACGTAAAATCATTATTACGTCTTTTCGATAAATTTTATTCATGTATGATTCAATTATGTTATAAATTTTGTATTCATATATATCAGATAGTATATCGTAATCTCAGAAGATTTAACGATTTTTATCAAAGGATCTTCTGAACTTGTTTGCCATACCCATTATGTTACAAACAATCGAGATTCAAGCAGTGATAAAATTGAAGATTGCACCCATCTACATATACAATCCCATTGAAAAATTTTATATTTACATGAAAACATCAGATTTTATTAGTTACTATTTTTTAATTTAAAAATTATTTATACACAAAATTGCTGAAACCATTATAATTATATTACCATTTTTCAGTATTTCACTGATTTTGAAAAAAATATTGTTACTAGCTAATTACATAATTTTGTAAAACATTAATATTTTAATGAACTAAGTAATATCTGATCTAAATAGCTTTATTATCTTGTAATTTTGATTTTTTAGCTCTCTAAAATGCTTTATGTAATAAAAACGAAATATATAAATAATACTTTTACTTACAAAAATTGTAACATTCTAATTTATATTACCAAATTTTTTCAATAGGGTATACTAATTAATTTTATTATGAAGATAATAAGCTGGATTTAAACAGACTAAATCTTTTAAATTATATAAATAAAAAGTTTTTGGGGTATGACTACTAAACTACATACCACAATTAAATAAACTACTTTATATGCTATGTCTATGTTTGTATTTTCCGCTAACAACTAACCGTATATGGTTGTTCATTAAATTTTGTTTCTAGAGTACTGAAAAATAAAATCTTTTCTATCTATTAAAAATGAGTGAAAAATATTTTTAAAATCATCTTTATCAGGTCTTTTCAATTAGTCCATAGCCAACGATATACATTACCTCAAATTCGATCTTAGTATGAAAAGGAATGTTGGTATATTCAGCAGTCAGTTTTCATCAAGTTCGAAAATTTCATTTATTCTTTCACTATTAAATTTTAAAACAGTAAATGATTGTTTTTAATCTTAAATTCATAAAAAACCAACCGTACATTGTAGATGAATTATCAATTAAATAAAAATTTTAATTAATTTAAAAAAATGAAATAATCACGAATATAAGTATAAAAGGACTACATACTTTTTAAATCAATATATGAAAGGTTGAAAAAAGGAATAGGGCATTATCCCATAACAGTTGGATAATTTCCCGTAATTACTAAAAATAATTACGATATTTTTTAAAATTTATGCGGAATTTTTTTATATCCATTTATTTTTTTAAGCTAAATTTAGTCCAATTTAGGTTACATTATTTGTCAAATATTTACTTGCGGATTTTTTTTAAAAAATATATGTTCAATATAGGGTTTATTAATATTTCACCGATGCTACTGCTTTGGATTTAATTTCATAAAAAAACAGGTAAAAAATATCTCTGTCATAATTTTATTTTAAAGGTTTTAGAAATGTTAATATTTAATACTGACAAAGAAAAAATCAGTAATTATTGTTTGGCGGAGGCAAGGCTTAACATCTGTTCAAAACAATTAAGGAAGCATGGAAGCTGTGAAAAAAACATAAAAAAATTGTTTTTTTTTGAAAAATTAGTTATAACTTACTTCTTTGAATTGTTCTTGTGGGAGTATGAAATTTAGATGGTCCTTCACTAAAAGAACTTAAGATTAAAAGATCAAGTTATGTTACGTTTTACTACTCATATTAAAGTTAGCATTACCCCCAAAATGTTACTAGTTTCTTAAAATGAAATATTAAATCGATTACAACGATTTTAGTATAAACCTTCCGGCTGTTTAGGATTTAACAATGAATACCCTTCATGATTGTAAAAAATGAGCTCTGATCTTTAAAATAATTTATACCAGTTCAAGCACATATAAGTGGCAATTACGATTATTTAAAAACTTTAAAATGAGTGAATACTAATTAAATTAATCTATAATTATGCATATGAAATTGAAATATTGTAAATATTATATAAATTGTATTCGACCAACACAAATAAAGCGATCGCAGTATAAATATGTAGCTGAAACATGATGATTTGTTAATTTTCAGTAACAAGGTTTTTTGTCATGAATCATAAAATGTACTGAGATGATCAAACAAAAATATAATACTCTATGACCCCAATACGTTTCCGATGATACATCCTTTGAGAAGCTAAAACAATGATAGACCAAAAATTTGTTTAAATATGTAAAATAAAGAAAAATCAATTTTTGTTTTAGCGTTATTTGTATTTGATCGACATGGCATAAGCAATTGTATGCAACTATAAACAAAATCACCGATATTTTTTTTAAATCGACCGGAACTATAAGCCCGCGGTAATTCCAATAGGACATGATTATACTACTTTCCTAGATCTGGACTATTCCGAGATTATGACTTTTAATATCCTTATATTAAATTTTTCCTTTGGATAGATTAACGAAGTTTAATTTTTGATAGTTTCTTGGAAACCATCGAATAAATGGAAATAATATAGCCTAGGTGTTATATTTGGTAATACCGAATAATTAGTTCCTGATATTGGGTATATAAATACTAAGTTTTATTTAATGAAATTCTTTTATTTTAGTCATGACATTTCATGTTTCAAGCCCAAAAAATTGAAGCGAATTGCACCATACGAGATGAAAAAAACGAATTCCCTAAAGTAAATGAAGCTCTCTCTTTAATGAGCTATAAATTTTGGTTTTATTTTTTAGGTTGTTGCAGTCTAACCAATCTTAAAAAAACTTTATTTTTCCTTGAATGCAATGTTCAGATATTTTCACACAGATTAAATGTCCTTGGTATTTAAGTAAATAGCACAAATAATTACTACAAGAAATTATCATAATATTCATGATAGATCATTTTAAAATTAGACCAAAAGAACTTTCCTTAGTCGAATCCTAAACAACAAACTTCATTTATTACAAAACAATTTTAATCCGATTGATTTTTTCAAATACTTTATATTAGAAGATAAAGACGACTACATCTTAGGTATAAAATCTAGTATCTTTTTTAAACCATTTAGGCTTAAAATTTATAGCATAGGTTCTATTTATCAAAAAACAATAAGGATTTAATATAGATCGCTTTAACTTCATGTATATTAGCAGTAACCAACGCCTCAGGGTTACTATTAAAAAGGCCAAATTACGTTGGAAAAAAGTGGTTGCAGTGTGGTGTCAGCAGGTGATTTTTAATAGTTGACGACTACTTTTAACATTTTCAATCAGAAAACAAAAAATGTGGTAATAATATTACAGCTAAAAATATTATTTGATCATTTGAAAGCGTCTCGGTTCAGTTTTAAGTCTGCATGTGTAGGACTACAAGCCGTATCGCCTGTCTTTAGTCTACAGCTGTTAATACTAATACATGCCTACAACAACACTATAATTATTAATCATTAATGAATACTTCAAAACTATAATTTTTTTATCTTTTATTAAAAGTTGTTGCTTATTAATGGATGGAAAAAAGTGATTTCTTATGTTTGTCTCTGGCAAATGATAGGAAAAAATATATTTTATAGTAATTTGGGCTGTAATAAAATCAATTTACCACAATTCAAATTCGATCAGATATTGCATCTAAAATTTCAGCTATTTAAATATAATCGAGGCTTATTCGACAGAATCAAGAGTGTAGGATTTTTAAAAATGCTTTGAATATAAATAACAGAGTTTGTGAGTTTTTTTATATTACTTAACCTTTTTTACATCGATTTATATTTATTTTTCACTTTTTTTCTTCATATCAAAACTTAGATGTACAATGTTGACAGATGATACTCATAAATAATATTTATATGAACACATACGGTAGTTACCCACATTTAATTATTTTTACATAACATATGCCTATGGAGCATTTTACATCGTGCTATTTTATAAGAAACTTGAACACTACCTAAATGTAATAATTTAGAACGCCATTCTAAAAGCCTATTCGAAGGCTAAGACATAAACCACCCGCGGGGTAGTAAACAGATAATGGAAAAAATATTATCTTAAATAGTAATTTATATAAGAATTAAATTTTTTTGATTGAAAAAGTAAAAAAATTGTTTCCTGCTGTAATTTTTTCCGGGAATATTTTTCAAAAAAATTATGTTGAATGTCAATCATTCAGTCTTCATGGACAAAAATATTGTTCAAATGTGATACATGTATTATCATGTAGTCAACTTAAAGCGAACACGTATAATAAATTTGTATTAGCTATATCTAAATACTTGTCAGAACAACTTAACCGAAATCAAGCTTCATATATATGCTCCAATGAACAATGAAGTTTTTATGTAGATTTCTACTTTTTGAATTGTGTTTGAGATTTTTCAATAAAACAAAAATTGACACTACTTAAATTTGTATAGAAAGTTTAACTTACAAAGAGATTTGAACATATTCTTCAGAGAAAAGGCGTATTTATTGAAGCTGGTATTTCTAATTATTAATTCTGACTTATCTATTATATTTTCACATGTTGTTATTATTGTATAATATAAAAATTATTCAGATATGTAAATTTTTAAATATTGTTGCTTTATACATCAGCATTTAATGTTTATTAGAGTTACCTTTGTTTTATATTATGAAAGTGAATGACACAAAATTTAAGATACACATTAGTTAAATAAAAAGAATCAAAGCCCATATAATTGAATATGAATTACTACCAGACTATTTAGAAATTGCCATAGACAAAAATCAAGATTATGCTACAAATATAAAAGAAAGATCCTTAAGAACAAAAATATTTCTTAAACAATGGAAAGATTACTCAGTGGGGAAATAAATGGAGAATACGTTCAATCAGTGGTTCTCACCCTTTTCCCGGCTATCGCCACCAAAATATATTTTTGACTTATGTTAGTTAATACTGGCGAAAAAAGAAATAATAAAAATATTGTAATTATGACTAACCAATACTAGAAACATTTTTTACATGTACATGCAAATGGAAAACAAATTAAATTAAAAATTATTTTATTGCAAATCACAAGAAATGTAGAGAGTCTAACTAGTGTAAATCCTGAGATTTTTGCTGTTTCGCTAAAAATTCAATGTAAGGCTTAATATTACTCAAGTAGATAAGAATATCTCCACGAGAAATAATGTCAAATCTGTTTCGTTCCTTCTGTAAAATGATATTTACAGCACTGAATCCAGTTTCAACAAGATATGATGTTGGATAACACAAAAGGATTTTCGACATTTGTGACCACAAATTTGGATACAGCGATTTTACAGTGTTTGATTGCCAAAATGCACACAATATTACTCTTTTGAACTTGATTCGCAATTCTTCATTTCATTTTATCTCGACGATTTCCTCATGGATATTTTCATGTGCACTGAGAGGATCACAATCAAATGGGTCAATCATCCATGGCTCAATAGTGAAGTCAAAT
>LDMZ01061070.1:0-12252 GCA_001455285.1 Sphaeromyxa zaharoni
AAATTATTCAGCTCTCTTATTCAATTGAATATTACTGTTTTATACACTTGTTACGAAAATAAATCGTTCAACATTAGCTTTAATTTTCAAGGAATTTGTTTATCCAATCGCTCTGACTAAAGGCTTTTTAATTGAATTTGGGGCAACCATTCCTTTGAATTCCAAAACTTAATGGTAGTGAAGTTTGAATTATTTTTCGTCATAAGATTTACACGAGCTAATAAAATATATTGGAAGTTTCGAGCGTATCATTTAAAAATATTTTTGAAGTCTATTCTCTTTTAAGCCTGAAAAAATCAATTGAACTCACCATTCAATTGATATGTGTGACATCAAAGTCCATAAGTTACTCACACGACTAATACCTCTCAGTTTTGGTGATAAACGAAAAAAATATCAATTTTTTGTTATTAAATTATATAATTCCACTAATTACAAACCTATATTGTGCTCCTGATGTTTCTTTCCTGGAATAGATGGAGATATTGACATTTTCGTGGACCACGTAGAGTTCAATCAATCAAAAACAAAAAGTGCAACTCCATTTCCGGTTTCCGAAATAGCAAAACAGACTTCTAGTGAATAGTTTTTCAACAATGTTGGCTGCAAATATGAGCATTGGCATATACTTGTAATGAGTTAGATAAAATAAATGTCGTGCTTTCCTTCGAAAATGATTTTGAAGTTATACCTTTTGGTATATTGAATAACCGTCCACTTTTCCAAGCTTATAAATGCAATTTTTGAAGGAAGGTAAATTTGCAAAGCTATAATAGGATGAAAATAATATATTTTCAAAGATGGAAGGAGAACATCCTATCGGTTTAAGGAATGCATACTGATTTTTAAGTAAAAAAGGGGCTTTAGTAAACTCTTCACATAAAATCTCGGAAAAAAATTCCGAAAGATTCATTGAAGATTGTGATTGTATAGAAAAATCCAAGAATGAAAAACCAACGTGCAACGCGCGTCCAATATACAATAACATGTGTAACAGGTTGGCTAATCGCTCATGGCCTAGTGGTTAGGCTTATGGAGTGGTAGCTGAAGGTCGTGGTTTCGAGTCTCAACTTGGGTCAACTTATTACTGTTACACATACCTAATTATGTTTGTCTCATTCGCACTAAATAATCCTTTCAATTAATGCGTTAAGCTACAGGGGGAAATGGGCCAGTTCCGAATTCAGGAAACGATCTTAAGACCGTACTAGGATTCGATTCTAATTATCGAAATTTTTCTTGAATGGCATGAGCCTCAACAAATTGGCCCATTCATCTATTAAATTTTTATAGAGTCAAGGATGCCTGGAATTTTTATTTTGTCATAAACCTGTACAGAAGATGTCATACGAGCAGAAAACATGTATTTAATACAAAATATTGATCTAGACACAATTTTTTTGTAAGATTTGTTTTTCTCGAGATATTTCCGCTTAAGACAGTAGGGGTAAATGAAGGTTATTTCTCTATTAAATAGGTGAAATAAGATTTTGTAATCGATAAAAGCTTTGAATTTATATCTTAGACACTCATGAATTTCTTAGTTGTTACTGATAATTTTGAATAAAAATTTAAAAAAGTTTTATATATTACAAAATATTGTAGAGACAATATTCTTGAGCAGAGCCAGGCAACCCTCGAGGTTGCTAAATAATGGTTTAAAAAAGACATACGGCCAGCCGCTGGCACGTATGTATAACAGATATCCATTAGTATAGAATCAAATTAACACTAGTTATCATAAAATAAGGAGAGTCCTCCGTACCGCCTGCACGCGATTAAAATATCGTAGTCGATTGTTTACGACAATATCTTATGAATTATCGAGTTATCGTTCCTAATAAAAACATCTAACGGAAAACTGACTTAAGCTGCTATTTAAAAATGGTCGATCCACTTCTTTCCTTTATCATTGGTTATTTTTGATAGCGCCTATTACACTCAGTTAACACAGTTTTTTATCACGTTCATGGATCAAAAAAATGTTCATAATTTCTTACGGTATAATGAAAATAATTCATAACGGATAAGGCTTTTGTAAACTCTCCAAACATCCCATCAAATAGTCTTCCTAACTTTACGTTAGTATGATTGGAATAATTTAATGGAGTTTTGCCACCCTACGCTGAATAGACGGCATATTTTTGCCAGTTTATATTTTAAAGGGCGATATAAAAAACGGTTTCCTTCGGTCTTGCCCACATTAGAGGAAAACAGGGGATTCTTGAAATAGGAACTACGCTTCTTTTAATGTTAATTATTTTTTAATTATATACAATTAATATTTATTCGATGGAGTTCCAGGGAAGAGAAGCTGATATAACAGAACGGGGATGCTGGAAACCTCTTGGGGAACAAACTCTATCAGTTTTGCCATCCATATAAAGTATGGAAGAGCGCCTCGAATTTAAGACACCATGCTTTTCACATTAATATTTTAGAGTCGTTTCATAGCCATTATGCTCTTTTATATCTGTCTCAAAACAATAATCGTTCTGGTTGATTCTTCTCCCTCTTCCCTTGTATTAGGGTTTCATAAATTTTTATTATTGTTTATGATCCTACCGTTTTTCCTCGGTCAATCACACACTGAAATATCCAGCACTGATTGAAATTTCACAAGCCCATAGCACTAGGCATTGATACACTAAGGTTTTCCATTTCTGTATAATACTCTTTTTTCAGTGCATAGAAAAAGAAATTCTTGCACATAATTAGGTTTCAACATAATCAAAACTCTTTAAATTGTTTTCGTGTAGGAAAATGTTGTTAAATAAAAAAATTTTTCCCATGTAATAACGGCTGTATCAATGTAGCAAAAATTAATGATTACTCTTTCCCGAATTTCCAGATTTGATGTACCCTAAATTGAGTCTCAAAAAATGAAATAAAATTTCGTTCATTTATTTCCCTTTCTCTTCAAAAATAATATAAACTTTTGGTCTTTGGATGATGTAATATAACAGTCTTAATACTTAATTAAGGAATTGCCTAAAATTATTGGTTTAGTTCGCTTCACTGATAAAAATAGTTTGGGTTGAAATTGCAGCAATATACATAGATTCCACTCTAAATATAAAAATTATTTAAAAATTATCTGGGTTCAACTTTTTCAGATATATCGCTCCTCTTTGTAGTGTATACAGGAAGGACCTAATATGAAACATTATGAGCTGTTTTAGAGCTAGAAAGTGGATCGATCTGATATAACATCCAAATTCAAAACTAAAGCGAACAAAAATATTCAACAATTGACGTTTAGTCTCTTACCACTGTATATGCTATAAAATGTTTTGTCAATATACATTTGGGCTAAAATTCGTACTGATCAGAAGCCCTTAAATGGTTGCTTTGTAATAAAAACTCCAAATGATAGAATATGGAATTAAAAACCAGAAATATGAATTTGATTTAACTTACAGAAAAGGTAAAGGTAATAACAATTTGGCCTCTTCTCAAGAATAACTTGAATTATTGGAATCGAACAGGTAATCACATATAGAGAGTTTCAAAAGACACAGAGATGTAAAAATTTATTGTGATAGATAAGTAAAATTTATAGTAACAGCAGAAGCCTTGATTCAATAAAATTTCAAAATCATGAAATTAAGAGGATCTTAAATATTATAAATCAACTGACTATATATGATTGATTACAGTATCGTAAGTATTTAGTTTCTCTTGAACAAGGTGGTTAAAAATATGCAGCAAAATATTTTTAATTTTCTATTATAACTAAGGTCTATCTGGAAATTCTTCAAAGAACGAACTTTTAATAAACTTAAAAACATGTTAATATTCTGCAGTGTCGTCAGATTAATTTTAACAATCTACAGTTAATTTCAAATGGTAACAGATAAATAGAATATGTTTTTTTTCTCCAGTTATGTAAGTTGTCATTGCCTGATCGCGGGATATGGTAAAAACAGATATTATTTAATTATCATGCTCTGAATATTTTAAATATGTACTTGATTCAAGACTATTCCAATAAATGGCTTTGTATAATCTCATCACATGATCATGCGACATAAGCTATTATAAAAGAATTATTTAAAATCTATTCACTTTGTAGTTTTTCAAGAAAGTCTTGTTTAAATTAAAATAATAAATTGAAGTCCGATGTATTTAAAAACTATAAGAGTTGTTGTGTAATGAAGGAACAAATAATTCCCTTAGCACGTATCAACCTGTTTTCTTCGAACATCTCTGAAAATCTTTTTTATATTTGGAATTAATAAAAATCAACTAGTATTATTTATTATCAAAAAGGAAATTGACTAATTGAAAGATCTAATGAGACACTGGTTTCTCCCATTAAAAAAATTGGATGTGAGAGTGACTGACAGGTCAGAATACCTCCGGTAGCCTCACCTTATAATACGATGAAATATGTAACGTCAAAATTTTGTCCATATAAAACAATGCTTAGAAGAAAACCGAAATATACTTTATTCGAAATGAATGAACTGTTAAATATTCTAATAAATTGGTTGGGTGTAAATTGTTATATACCAAGCAATCCAAACAACGAGTAAAAACTAAAATACTAATATGTGCGTCCAATGTTTTACATGAAAGAAATGACGGATGAACCGCTTGTATTCATGATAGGATTGAAAATTAATTTACCCCGGTGGCTATTAACGAGAAAAAATATTTTGATTTTTATATTAAAATAGTTGTAGTAACGTTTAAAGATGAGCTAATATATATCAAAAGGTAATGCCAAAAATCAAAAACGAACAATGTTTGGAAAGAAGATTTTAGTTGGGAAATGGTATGCATTATTGGTCATCAGTTGAAAATACTAATCAATACTGATGGTAAAATTCCTTGTGTCCAAGCCGTCTACGGATCTCAATAATTACCAATCTACATGCCTAACAATCGAATAGACAAATATCTTTAATGTTGATTGAATTATGCTATATGATTCATGAAGTAATAAAATGGACGCAAAAATTGATTGTAAATGCAAAAACCATTTATAAAAAATTGAACCGTCACTAAGAAAAATTTGCATTATTAGAACCCAAGGCAACAAATTCAAGACTATAAAAAAGTAGCCATATAGTCAAATAGGCTTCTTTCCATGGATAGAGAGTTATAAAATATGATTATTGAATTAATTGAAGATAGTACGCGTGCATTAACATTATGTTTAGGTATTAGCTAGAGCAAAGCGTAGATTGTTGTTTGCTCCGTTTGTACATAAATTACCAAAGAAGTGAATATGTAGCACTGTGCTGTTGGGGAACTACCAACTAAATAAGAATCGCATCTATGTATCATAAAAATAAGGTAACTGATAATTAACGAGTAAGTCCGATACAAAACTCTAACAGTGTGTTTTGTGTTTTATGGAAAAAAACTCTTCTTTATTAGTTGATAATAATATTTTTTGGTTTAAATTTGCCAAGAAAATAACTTGGGTGGTATAAAATATTGTTATGTATAAATTATTGTTTAATTTTTACAGTTAAAGTGTAGGGCTGATGCACTAATGGTTAGACCTGCAGTGCTTATTAAAAGGAAGATATTTTATCTAAGAAAAAAATGAGTCAGACAGTCGCCACACCTATGACTGATCAGCTTTTCTCCTATCATTTGCGTTCAGGATTTTATTGATAATTCAAATTTCATTATATTTTGTTACATGACTTCAATAGCGTTAGTTTATGAAATTATTAATAAATAATTTCTCCTGAAGTAAGATTATTAGATTTTTTACAATATGATTCTAGTTTACAAATACATGTGCTTATCAGCCCCCTAGTAAATTTTTATTCAGTTTTATATGGAGCGTCTGCTATATATGTCACTTGAAGGTCATTAAAATTAAGATAGCTCAGATAATTTAAGCATTTGAAAATACAAATATATGATCAAAACTCCAATGTTTTAAAAATTGGCGAAATAATTGGTGGTTGCAGTACTCTCGAGTCACTAGTATGGTTAGCATATATATAAAAGAAAAAGATCCCTATCAGCATTGAGCGACAGGGAGAGTGCGTTATATGTAGTTTAAATGCTAACAATTAGGTTTAATACGAGGCAATCAAATCTATCATTTTCGTTTTCCTTTATGGTGTTATTGGCACTGCAGTGGTAGAGCTTTCATAACTTACGTCGTGGTTACATTAATGTATGGCAAACTTTTTCCGTTTGGTGCCTGTACTGAATACTCCTAAAAGGAGTTGAGCCTTGTAAGCCGAAAACGAATCCCAGTCATAAAAATATGCTTGAAGAAATTGAATATTTGGCATGAGATAAAAGAATGTATAGAAATTAAAACGTAAAAATATTTTGAATTAAAAAATTAGGCTTTGTAAAACTCAAATTTGTTATTTTGTTGATTGTCTTAATAATTTCACGTATTATAATAAACATTCTATATAACTAATGTGGTCATCATGATAAAATTTTCATTATTTTCCTAGGGTATTCAAAAAAATTGTAATATTTTTTTACGTGAAATTCAAAATAAGTTACATATATAAGAGATTAGGGCTCAGAAGATGACCATAATCTTCTATTAAAAATCTTCAGTATATTGTTTGTCCTAATAGGAATATTTAGTGTCTCAATAATGTGATACTCCATTTTACTGGCTTCAATGCTTTAGACCAAGTTGTTTAAAATTTATTCCCGAATTCAAGTTTATATTCTAAGTTAATGTAATTTTCTAAAGCTTCTTATTGGTATAAAATTTGGTAATTTTATTATAGAAAAAGAAATCTTTTTATTTTATTCCTAATGTTTGATGGAGTTCTTACATTTTACTTTGCGATATTTGCTTCGTGTTCATTTAAAATCCATAATATTTTTCCTGACTTCCATAATCATTTTACAAAAGACTTTATATAAAAGAAATCTCCAAAATAATAGTTTTGAGCTTTCTGGGCATTAGACAATAAATCATGGGATGTATAAATAAATTCCAATATCATAAAAAAATAAACATTGAACAAAAAGATCTAAAACGGTCAGAAACTTGTAGCCATTTATTTTGTTCACATCCAATCTGAGTAGTGAGAAAATTCATTTTGTTCAATATAAATATTCAATAAAATTCACCATAAATATCATTATTACATAATATTAAAAGACTAACCACCTGGATAAAAGGAAGTGGTAGCCATGATATCATATTTGAAAAATTACAATGTTTTAACCCTTATTTTGAACGAAATTTTGTATGTAATATTTTTTAAATTGAGTAATATCTATATTAGTAGTATATGTTAAGATTAAGCTATTGAGTAAATCTTTTTTATTTGACGTAGAAAAAATTTATATTTAAATGATTTTTCAAATAATAAAGTAGCCAGAAATGCCTTTGTGCTTGAGTCTATTTTCTCTTTATTAAAATTGAGGGAAGGGATACAGTATTTATTGGATGATCCGGGATTTTATTCCCGACGAATATAGTCTTAAAAAAATTTAATTTTGATACATTAATTAATGGTGATAATCTATCGTTTATTATATTAAAGTATTTTTTATACATTCAGTTTTTTAATGAAACATTTTCTAGTCTTTCTGCTTAAATAAGTGGATGTACGTTTAGTAGACTAAAAAAGAAGCTATGAATACTTATATATTAAAATGTTGTTATTGAGCTTTATTGTAATGACAGGCAATATAAGTATGAAAGTAAACATATGTCGATAATTTTAATCACGAAAAATTAAAACTAATTATAACCAATTTATCGATTACAATACAGTTAAAAAATAATTCTTAATAATTTTGAAATTTTGAAACAAGAGAATTATTATTAATTTGAAATATGCAGTTTGAAATCTTTGAAATCGTTAAATTAACTCTATAAGAACTTCCGAAAACTTCTAATTTCTATATTTAACTTTAAATTTCAAATTTTTATGGGTTGATTCAGTCCAAAAAATTTTATTTGATTATTAATTCTTGCTTAATATGATAAATTACACCGCTGTAAACTTTTAAGTCATCTTCAAAAGTACCAAAATTCAAGCATAAATAACATTTTTTTAAAGCCTTTTTGCGATCAAATAATTTTTTTCAACTTCTGTAAATCGAAAAAATACTTTTGAAATAGATAAAAAGATGATAAGATATGTATTAATGTTCGATTTTTGGAATGAATTGGGTTTAAATACATCGTTATTGTTTATAATTTATATTAATTGTTATTTATTTATTGCATCGTATATCTTCATATTAACATGGGTTTTCTTTGTATAATCATGAAATTATCAGTCAAAAATAGTTTAGTACCATTTAATATACGCTCTTTTTATCCAAACTGCATTTATTTATCCAAAAATCGTAGAATTGATAATATGATTAGTATAAAAGCACAATTAGTAATCGAGTGTTAATTGTTTCTATCATGGTGAAGAATATTATTATTAGGGTATTAATGCTACTCACATTATATTTTGCATGTTCTGAATTAAAAGGACACTTCAAGTTCGTAGAAGAAACTGATACCGGATGCAAACATTTAAAATATATTTGTTTGAAAAGGGCTCCAGAAGTATGTAATGATAATGGAGAATGCATTACAGGAGCATGTTTAAAGTTAATTAAAAAATGCATGGATCGATAAAAAACATTTCACTTAGCTTATCTTAATTTTATCACTTTATTTTGCATCTTTAAAATATTAGTCATTACGTCTGAGAGTTCTAATTTTAACTAAAATATAACACATAGAATATAATGCCTTTTTAAAGGTTCATGTCTAAATAGTTTCTTCCAAGTGGGGATTTTTTTTACAGTTAACATCAATTTCTTTGAAAATATTGTTTAAACCCCATGTTATATAACAAATATAAAGATATTATTTTTCTCTATTGATAAAATATGTAGGGTATATAAGACCTTTAAAAGATTGAACAAAATGTAAATATTTAAAACGAAATAACTTTAACTACATATTAATGTTCTTTATTTGCAATTTCTCAAAATTATCACCCGATTTTATGTAAGAAAATTGATTATTCTAAAACCCGCGATGAGTAAATTAATAGCGATTAGTTTCTCACTTGATAAATTTTGATGTACCCCGTCAGATTGAGAGAAACCTCCAATTCATGTAATTGCAGCTACAGATTTGATATTGGAAGAAAATGAATAAGAAATTTTTTTGAAATTGTGGTAGTTCGTTGGTCGCAATATCGATTCCCTGACTTGGTTCACTTTAAAATATTCAAAATGATTAAAAACGGATATATAATGCAATTATCTATTTAGAATGAGAATTAAATAATTGTTCAAAAATATTTTTTTTAAGAAATTTGAAAATAGAAACGAAAAAGTCACTTAGAATAATAACTATCGAGAAAAATTTGAAATTTTTAAAGGCAAAAATTTTTTAAGCCGATACATCTTTAAATTCATCAAAAATGAAGTTAGAGATATAAATAATTCAAACTATTTTATATATACTTTTCACTATCTAGAAAATAATTATCGAAAATTTTTTTATTTGCTTCATCTACCTAAAACAATTAAACAAGTATTTTTGCGGAGGATCATCTAATTATTACTCATACGTTACCAGTAGCTAGACTCATAAAATAATATTTTTACTAGTACAAAACCCACAATAGTGAACCCATCGGGAAAATATAAAACGAAAAATAAGATCTTTAATTGAAAACTTAGTGATTAACAATAGATGTTTTCGTCACTTCATGGGAAGCATTAAACCTAAGCAGATTTTTCAAAGGATGGTTTCGGGATTCGAATACGAAAGATCCCTTGATATATAAAATAAAAAAATTTATTTAACTTGACCTAATTCACTATTTTGAGTATTATTTCTAACTCGTAATATTTGGATATACCTAGAAAAGATGACACTAATTTTTTGAGGTATATACCTGGGTAAATTACCCAAAATATTTTATTTTTTAATCAATAAATAAAAAAAATCTTTAAAATTGAATGTTTTTAGCCTAATTAAAAATTTATACAAGTATTAACTCAATACCGTCGATTAAAAGAAGGCTATCATGAGGTGAAACCATAAAAATATAAAAGCTCTTCCAAAATAAAACAAAACAATTAATTGAAATTTTTAACTAAAATTAAATACTTCATAATCAAAATCCTGAAATTTGCCAAAAATTGTAATCATTAATAATGGATTGTTCTATTGCTTGAATCTGAATCAGAGTGAACCGAATAATAACAATTAATAATTTTTTTTATATTCGAAAATATGAAATAGGTTTAAATTTATATTTAATTTTATGTAAAATAAAGGGAGTTAATTCGGTAAAGATTTTCATTGGAAAAAATTTATCTTTACAATGCCTGGATTAAATTTTAAGAAATAATTTATATAATAAATGGAAAAATATTTTTAAAAAGAGATTTCTACTAAATACAGGTAGCTCAAGACAAGATTTTTAGAATATTGACACAAGTCTTTATTGAGAATCTATTCATATTTTTTGAATGAAATTATCTTGGGAAAAAGGCTCTTTAGAAGAATATTGTAAGTCTTTAATATTCGACATACTATAATTAAGTAATATAAAACATAAAATATACCATTAAATTTAATGATAGAGTTGATTATTTTAATTGCATTCAAAATTATGATGTATATCATTAAATTTGTAGATTTAAATATGTAACAAAATTAAAATCAGCAAAAGTGACGCCAAATACAGTAGAGGGTTTATTCATATCTGCCGTTAAACCCAAAATAAAAATTAGAAGGATACAAGTTAAATCATGTACTTATTTCAAGTCTGGTAAATGATAATTTTGTTTGGAAAATAAATTTAACTTTGATAAAGTAATTGATACTTGTTCGCTCATAGAAGAAAGCATTTTAGATCCGTGTTTCTGATAAATATACCTACAAGTATATGAGTATATTTTCTTAATTTATCCATATATTTAGAACTAGAAAAAATAATTAAAGAACATAATTTGGTCAGTTTGTAATAATCTGATGTATAATTTAGATTATCAACTATTGTTTCTTCACGATCAAACGGTGTGGAACAAATAAATACGTTGATGAAATTCGAATAATATCAAAGATTTTTCGTTTATCCTGAAAGCGTGAAACATAACGTATTATTTGGCCTCAATGTTACTGGATAACTAGGCACAAGTGTGTTTATATAAGTTTATGCGAATCCCTAATAATCATATACATTACCATTGGTAAGGAACCTAATAATAATTATAAACAATATATACGTCAGGAATATTCGAATCACACTGAGAGTATTAAACTGCCCTTTAATTTAAGGATAATTTTATGCTTGGTATTAATGAAGCAGGGACAGGTTGAACTAGAAGTTCTTAAATACCTCATGGTTGTGTTCTTGGATTAAATTTTTATTTAAATGAATATGAATATTAAGAACAGTCGTATTATTACCCAGTCATCTTCAAATATATAATATTTTTAATTATAAATAGAGATGATCCTTAAAGATTTTTAAAAACTATAAACCTTTTGGCTCCTTTTGATAAGTACATCAAAATTCGAATCATTTATGGAAAAATTTAATATGTATTTGTAACTGATATAAATTTCCTATTCAAAGTTTTTTTTAAGAATATGACATAATTTTTGAGATTATCAATCGTTTAAGTTTTAGTAAAAAAGTTATAATAAGCTATGAAGAATAAATTAATTGAATGAAATAAATGGGTTAATTGCAGTATATGCTTTTTAAATTGCCAATATTTGTCATACATAAATATATTTATAGATAGAAAGAATTACTAAATATCTAGCTTTTTTTTGTCATAGAAAAATAAATCATCTAAACGATCAAAAATTCAGACTAACAAAATAGCTAAGTTTCATTAAGTAATTATTGTTTTTACAGTATAGTACCAAAAAAAGTAAAAAAAGAAAACCGAGAATTATGAATATGATCAGCTTTATTTAATAAATATTAAATTTGTAGACATTCATTATTTGTTTCAATCTTAAAATTAAATCATTAATTTACATTAACATGTGACAAAGATTAAAAGAGCACGATAGTAAAATAAAATATGTCCAGGTTATCCATTGGTTTAGAAGTAAACATTTTACATTAACAACTGTTTTTATTCTCATGAATTGATTTTAAAAACATGTTTCACTCCAATGCATGAGATAAATGAATATTCTTTTAAGTAATTAACAAAAAAAATAATATTCCATTATCTAAGGGTTACTTATTTTAGCAAATATTGCCATTTGATGGACTGAGATAATTTAGCTAGAAAAGGTACTAA
>LDMZ01061078.1:0-10078 GCA_001455285.1 Sphaeromyxa zaharoni
TTCTCAGGTTTTCCTACTACTTTTATTGGATCCTTGATTTCTGATGAATCATATAACCAACATCCAGTGTGAGAAATCTCATTTGATATGATATTTTTTGTATATTCTAATAAATTATAATCTTCCAGACTGTTAAATTTGAGTGGCAAAAGCTCATACGCTGGAGGGTTCTGAACTTCAAAAAGTTTCATATCTGTAATAAATTGGGATACTAGTTTTGCAGGTCCAGTCACGTTTATAACTTTGTCATATCTTCCTTTCACGTTTATTTTCAATTCTTGAGGCCTTGAATCAATAAACCTTTCCATTAAAACACCATTTTTTCCAAAAAATATCTCTATATCTCGTTTTGAATATTCAAGAACTTCTTCGTTTTCTGGGCAGTTAGCTAACAATGCCTCCAGAAATAAGCACTTAGCAAATTCACATTTTGTTTTCTCTCCTAAAAAAATAATCTTTCCTTTATTTAGACTATCAATGTGATAATTTATTTTCTTGATTTTAGCCTTAGATTTTATATCACTTAATAAAGTGCTCCCATACTTACAAACTAACCAATTATGAATAATTGGAAAAGTTATTTCTTCAACTTGGTTTTCTTGCACAAATTTATTCATATAATATTCCAAAATGTTACAATAATCTGTTACTTTGTCTTCTGTTCCAATTAGACAAATTTTATGTCTATTTGGTTTTTCAAAATAATAAACCGATACTTCTCTCTCTTTTTCAATTTCAGATACTAAATTTCTTAATTCATCCATCCCGTCTTTGTATAAATGGTTTACTATCATTGATGGAACAATTATAGTTTTTGTCTCCTTAACCTTTGTTTTCTTAAAGAGTTCATCGATCATTATAACGCTTTCCTTTACGTTTATATCAGTGCCAATAATCATTATTTTTAAGGTATCAGAATCTAAATTTTCTTCATGCTTAATTATCAACGATTGAGTTTCATCTTCGATTTCCCTAATTTTATTGCTACATTCCCCAAAAAGCATTTCGATGACAGGTTTTCTACATATCCTAGATTCAATAGCTATATTTTCTTCCAAAATGTTTATTAAACTTTCCATATATATGATCATATCTTTCATATCCTCTTCTCTCCCAGCTAAATATAATGCATTCCTTTCAGAAATTATTTTCCACTGTAAAGTTGGCCTTATTTCCTTCATCATATGTAGTAATCTTTCTTCATACATGAATAAGAATATCACTGGCTTGATTGTATTAAAGAGATGAGAAGGAAATTCGTTTAGAAGCCTTTTCGTTTCTTGTATTGCGGATTGGAGTGAAGCTTTCTTTCCAGCAATAACCAGGCTTTCTTCCAAAGGATTTCCTGGAACACTATCGAAACGAAAGTACAATTCCCCGTGGTTACTTATTAGGTTATTCGAAACATCATTTGCTAACACACTAGGAATGGATATTTCTAATTTTTCTATCAGCTTATTCTGTTCTATATATGCATTATAAATTATTTTTTTTGTTTCATCAATTGTGTTTATTGGCCCAGAGATATATATTTTAGATGTTTTTTCTTGGCGTTCATAGAAGGAATATACATCAATTCCTTCACCATGTGTTGTTCCAATTGTTGCTGTAATGTCTTCATATGGAGAAGTCAAAAAGTGAAATAAATGACTCGGGATTAAAATAGTTTCGAAGGAGTAATTTTTTTCATGCTCAATAAAGGATATAATCTTTTCACGAACTTTTTGGACAGATGGTAAATTCCCTATAATATTTATCTCGTTCCCTTTTACTTCCACTTTTACACCTTCCTTGTTACCATATTTTATTATCTTTCTACTTTTCCACCCCAAGATAAATTTCTTGTGCTCTAAAGGAAGCTCTATTTTTTCTTCGAAAGATATAGTCACACCTCTTATAAAGGCATTCATAGAAGAGTTCATATCAGACAAGCTATCTCCAACTATTTCTACATGCAAGTCTTCGTCCCCCGTAAAACTGTAAAATATACGATTCTTTCTATTCGATTCAAGTTTTTCTATAAACTTGTCGATAAAGGAATTACTCATAGTCCTATTATTTAGCTTGTCTCGTTTAATACAAAAGTGTATTTTCTCTTCCATGGAAGGATTCTTTCGAAGAATACTTTTTTGGGTGGAAGAATTTTTCTTTGTAAGGTTAATTGGTTCAGTGCAATCATAGTATATTGTAGAATCTAGGTCAGTGAAGGTAACTCTTTTATCCTTTTTGATTTCTGATTTAGAATTAACAGAATTATTGACGTTATTCTTCTCTTTCATGCCTAACTGATTAAACGAAACAAAAAACCATCTAACATACCTAAAATAATTTCTATTTCAAAAAACAAAAAGTAGTTATATTCTCTGTTTGTTTAATTTATAAGTGATCTAAATGAAATATCAAGGGTTGAGTATATTATCCCAGTGCAGATCGCATTTACCTTATGTTTGAACTGGAAAAAAACATGTACATGTAACTCTTCAAAACGCAGTAATTAATTTTTCAATATTCAATATTTCTAAAAATTAAATTTCGATCGTATTTTTTTATATTCCGAGGCTTTACATATTGTATTTCAATTTTTGTTAATCAAATATATCTCATTATCCCCAGCTGGTGTTTAATTTACAATATTTAATGTAATTATTAAATAGTCTTATGTTTCAACTGAATAACACTAAAAATCATCATTGACACATAATTATTAAGGATTGTTAATATGAAAACTGAACACATGTATCCAAGAGCTCTTTATCTTTTTATCTTTCATTGAAAATTGATGGAGCTAAATTTTTTCCTATTTCCTCACTTAGATAAAACAACTAGCGTGTTATCGTAAAGGTACTATCTTAGAACCATATTTCATTACTTGCAGGCAATAACCTGATCTAATTTGACTTGGTCAATACACGTGGATGGCCGTACCGGTAGTGGTCTAACTTTGTTATCGTTTCAATAGTTTGGTTTGTTTTGGCAGGTATGATGAAGAGATATTAAGATCTGGCATGATTTACGAAGTGGGTACCAAAAAGTATATTATTCGACCAGTTAAGAAAGTCTATGTGCGTTGCCTACTGAACCAATCGGTTTTATTATGCTATTAAACATATTTTTATATCTGTTGAATATAATTAAAAAAAAAGCTGCTGTTAAATATTGGACAGTTTTTTGATCAAATCAAATATTCTTATAAACAATAATATAATACAGAAATTAATCCTCGTAAAGTGTAACAATCAAAGGTATGAGCACGAATTGCATCACAGAAACAGAATAAACTTTGTTTAAGATCTGATAATTTTACCAATAAAATAATTTTTAAAAAGATAAACAGATTTTATGCCTTTTACCGACCTGATGTTTTTTAATTCAAAGCGGAAATTTCTTAATTAAAGAACAAAACAAATTTTTACACATGATTAAACTATTGAAAATCAGATGATAATTAATAAATCTTAGAAAAGTAACACTTATAATCCTTATTTTGGAGTTTCAATATAAATTTCAATGCAAAAAAACAGAGAAATTCCTGTACTATATTTTGTAGACAACTATTAATATTTAAAAGTTCTGAGTAATCATTATTTATTAATGGTTACATATATAACAATAAAAATAAAATCATCAGTAGAATGTGTTTTATAGCTTGATTAAACTCTATCCATTTAATGAAATGTATGTAAAACGTAGTATATCATTACGTATTGAACATCTTTAGATCTCCTCCATGAACTTGTTATAATTAAGAAAATTTATTTGGATTCACTTTTTTTCCTAATTTAGTTCATAACATTTTTTAAGCTTAATCAAGCTAAAATTTGACTTTAGACTATTGTTTTCATGCATTATATTCTGTTGACCAATTAATTAATTTATAAGAGATGGTAAATTTGATTACTTTTTTAAATTATGGAGATCTCTATAAATGTTATCAAAACAAAATTTGGCAGCAAGAACCCCTAATATATCAGGTTGTATCTATTAAATTTTCTTAATTCCGACAAAGATTTGAAACATTGCAAAATGCTTTAATTGAGAAGCTCCGAAAAAAGTTTATATCTTAGACTTTTGTCTCCGCTGTAACCTATATCTATTCTATTTTATAGTATTGATTTGTTACTCAATTCAAGAAGTTGAACATGTGGTTTTAATCGCGAGACCATTAATATTGGGAAAAATATTAGTTTATTAATATATTCATTTTTTTACTACATATGATCAATCAAAAAAATATAAACTACCCGTTTGCATATATTCCGGATATAAAAGTTTAAATTAAAGTTTTTTACCGGTCTAGAATAATTATTCAAATATCTTATTTTTTGAATTATTAGTGAATGAAAACACTTTTAAAATAACAAATAAATAAGTAAAAATAATTTCTATTTTTAATGTTAATAATACTTTCATTTTTACGGAATTTAAAAGAATTGCATGTAAATTTTTTTTCACTGAAATTAAATGTTAAAAGTAAACAAGCACTTCACAGTAAATAATGAGTCGGTAATGCTCTAATAAACTAACACATATCTTACAGGCCATAATTTTAATTTATTATTATAATAACGTGATAATATATTCATAGATTAGTTTAAATTTGTTTTTAGAACATTTACATTAAATAATTTACATTCCATTTACACTATTACGTAGTATCTAAAATATAATTTTATAACATTCATTAGTAACCTAGCAGAGCGTTAGATATCTCTCAACCTGTCATACAGCTCGTCGATTTATTTAAACAATTGGAAGCTTAATTATATTATTACTATTACAAATTATCACTCAATAATATAAATGATTTTGCGTTAAAATTTAACAGATATATTTTAAAACAAGAAAAATGACTAGTCCTGTGATTACAAATGGACAGAACAAGATTTAAAAAGAGATGAACCAAAATTTCAAATTTTTCCGTTGAAACTTTATTAAAATTAAATATATTATCGTGCAGCGACTAGACGCCGACGGTATCCGCCTTATAACCTCGGGCAATCACGTCCTCACCAAATATATAGGTGTGGTGGCGGCTGCGGAGGGCGCATTTTATTGATTTATTAACTACAGTATCTGTAGTAAACTTATTTAATTGTTCATGTTTATAAATCTTGAGTCGCAGGTACATTGGGTCTTTGGGGACCGCCGCAATAGGCGCCCAAAGTCCTTATATGTATTGCGCCTGCAGACTGGGTCTGTGGGCCATAAGCACGACAATATTAATCGAGAAATTTCTGACATATTTTTCCAAGTTTCTGATTATATTTCCTGTAATTATGATATAATATACGGCCATAATAAAAATCTGTGTTCCTTAGTTTTCAATCGATGGTCTTCAAAAAATGTTAAATTTATAAAAAAAAATTATTGATATTTGGTTTGAGAACAAAAGATGATTTTTTACATTGCACTAGATTGATAAAGAACAGTCATTACTAATTTAAGCAAATCACATTAATAATAAAAGATCGTGTATAAGAAATGTTCCATTTTTTCAAGATGGAATTGAAAATCCGGTTGTTGAATTTTTAAAAATAATTCATGTACCATAAAAATTAATTTTTCACCGGTCGAAAGGTTTACAGAAAAGATAATCCTCATCGTAAAATATTTGAATCGTAGCATCCTTATGAAAACTTTATATGCAAGAAACAAAAGCATCTACAGATTTTGAAAGGTTAATAAACTTGCATGAAAATTGTTTTAAAATACTCAATCTAAATATCAATGAACATGAAAAATAATGAAGTTAAAAATTTTCAAACAACCCATTGGAGTGAGATAGTAATAATTATTTTAAAAATTTAAGATAATATAATTACATATATAATTTTATGCCAGAAATCTTGGTAAAATATTATTTTTGCTGGATTAATGTTTTGCCAGGGCTTTTATTATTCAGTCGTGAATACCTAAATGTTTATCATGATTCTCTTTCAATATTAACTGTTATAGAACAGATGACATTTTCCATTTATTATTTTAGAAAGAAAGATACAAAATAAAAATATTTAATAATTTGTTCAAATAAGATGAAAATTAGATGTTAAAACAAATTTTTATCTCAAATGCTTTTTGTATGTACCCTAAATATACATTTTAATATATCTTTTTAATCATCATTATCTGTTAATTAATTGTTTACTGACACGTATCCTAACACGGATTAGCGCCATGTTCTAGCAATAATATTATGGATGATCTAACGGTTTCACTAAATATAAAAGCAAAATTATTTTTTTATTATTAAAAATATTAAATATATTCTTGAGAAAACACTAGGCAACTTGAAAGTTGCCAAGTAATAGTTAAGGGCCAAATATCGTCCAACCGGTGCATGATAATCAAATGACTGATATGTAGCCACCATGAATATATATAATATTATATAAGAACTATGCTAGCTGTTACATTTGAGTCCACCAATACCGCTGCACCGCCTCGTGTTACTGCTTAAAAGGTTTGTCGAGGACTTACGTGAGTTCACGACAATATTATTTGGTTTTTGATAAAAAAAATATTTTTTTCACGTCGTAAATCGTTTAATTAGGATGTTATATAATTTATTGATTCTATAAACTAACAAAAAATATTTTTAATTTGTATTATTACGTAAATTTTTGATTTTGAAAGTTTAAACTAACCTAAGATACAAACTTGCATTATTATTTTTATACTTATTGTTTTATGACTTAATAAATAAACCTTATTTATAAATTTTAACTAACATAATATTTTATTAAAATTTGAAAAATATTCAATTGAGTAAAGAAAACGCTACGTTTCAAAAAACTTATAAAAATTTTTACGGTTCACGGAAAATTATTTTATAGAAAGAGAAGATTAGTTCTAGAACGGCTTCAATAGAACTCTAGGACGAAGAGGTAAGCATAATTTACTACTACCATTTTATTACTTATTTTAGTATTTCTTAATCTTTTAGGTCCAATTATCCATTTTAACTCTTTAGTAACATTTTATTCTGTTTTTGTAATATTTATCGAAAAAGAATTTGATTACAGTGTACATTGTTCATTTTTCTCCTCATCCAATTTGGAAAAATATACATTCGTATACCTGTTGTGACCATCTTAAATTACTTTCTAATGGTATTCTTAGCTTCAATGCATTATTGTCGCATTAATATATCATTCTGCTATATTTCTGTTTTTATGGTAAAATTTTTTATTCATACAGAAAGATATATTTAAAAAATCAATTTATCAATATCATCTTTCTTTATCGTAGCTGTAAGTAAGGTTTTCCTTCATCTAACTTGTTACCAAGCTTATGAATTCTTTTTTTAGAACAAGTTCTCCAATTAAATATTCGATACCCTTATTTGAAAAATATAGCTAAAATATAGTTTTTACTAATATTGACATTGTGAAACTTTTTTAAAAATGCTTTTTAGTATTGAAATCTGCAGCATTCATAGATTTAAACAGTATACTCATGCATAAATATTTTATTTTAATATGATATTCAACTCACAAAGCATTATATTTAAAATCCCAGCAAATTAAATATATTTTGATAAATATTTGTTAATAATTGTTTTAAAGTTTAATAAGAAAATAGATTTTTATTATGTTATTTATTAGATGAATTGGTTTCAAGGAACATCTTACTAAATCTCAATGTTTTTAAACAATTATATTAATTGATTAATTTGTTACTTAATAATGATTATTAATTAAATTGGGAAGCATTCGACAAGTGAATTTTTTTTATATTTAAATTTTCAAAAAAATCAGACTTTTTTGTATCAGCTTAGAGGATCATCAACGTTGACCGGTAATGGATTAGTATACAAAATGTGATATTGATAAAAATAAAGTTTTTACTATAAAAAGCCTCTAGTTAAAATTATTTTCTAATGACAAAATATAATTATATAAGCTCTTTTCCAAATTAGTTAGGAGCAATAACTTTAATAAAATATCTAAATAAAAAAATACAAGAAAAATATCTTGAAACATAAATGATTAAACTTTTTTAGAAGATATTTGCTCAAAATTTTATAACTGCCAGTATGAAGTTAAAAAATAACCGATATTAATAAAGTTACTTTTAGAAATACGTTTTGTTGGGAAATAAGTCCTATTATTTAATTTAGATTGAGGATATTCGATGAAAGATTTATTACCTCTTCTACATGTCATTAAAATAATGTGATAGCCATTTAAAGAGGAGAGCAACTTATATGATTTTCTTTAACTACAATCTTTTAATCTCTATGTTCAAAAAATGTGCAGGAGAACTTAAAAAGCACGGAACATGAAAATTTTCTTCAAATTCCCACTGCCTTAGGTATATTGGTGGACAGAATAAATAAAGAGATGGTTGGACTAGGTGTTCTTCTCAAAATACTTACTTCTCCCCTTTTCATGTCTCTTATGGAACGTAAACGGGTTTTTGGTGCCACTATCATAAATTTAGGACCTTGAGATCCGGTTTTGCCTGATTTCAAAACTAACCCAAAATATCAACCGGAGGTGGAAAGTAAGGAATTGATATAATAGCATTTATGTTTTAATTTAAACTGGAATTTTACATACAATACTTTTTGAAAATGTCTCTATGCTCAATATTAAATTTATATATTTTATTTTCCCAATTTAACACTTTTCTGCAATGGTTTTTGATTATTTTTGAACAACAAAATTATAAATTTATTTAACGTGCTGCTTTTGTATATGTTTTTGTTGACATATATAAAATTCATTTTTTTTGCCTAATTTTGATATAGTTCGAGAAGATATTAAGAAAAGAAAAAAATAAAAAAAAAAGAAAGAAATCGAATATGAATGCAATGTAAAAATACTAAATTATCTTAAGCAAGAAAACGAATTATTATAATAAATATTGGAGATATTAAACATTATTCCAAAATTAGGTGCAATTCCATCTGTTCAATTGATTAGCCCTTAATCTTGAATTTTTATTGAATATATTATCCTCGAACAATAATTCGTCACTAATCGGTGTAAGTTGGATATTTTCTGATTATTTAAGAGTACATGCTTTTAACACGGAGAAGTCAAACGCCTTTTATTATATTCTTATTGGTTAGATTTTTTATCCTGTTAGTAAAGATATCGTTATGGAAGGGACTAACAATCTCGAAAGTGCCACGCACTGGGTCTTCCAAAACCCGAATAGTCGATTCCTTAGTTTGATCTACGTGCGTCGCTTGCTGAACGCTTCAGCAACATTAAAATACGATAATATATATACGTGTATATATTTCTGGCCTATATTTACTACATGAAATTTTTTAATCAAATGCTTTATAACTCTATTATAGTATTATTCAGATTCTTCGTTGTTAGTATATAAATATACACTCTTGGTGTTGCTCAAAACCATGGAATGAAATATTAGAATTGTATTTATAATTTTTTAATCATTGGCCTTATGATTACCTATAATATTGTATTTTAATATTGATTTAGTAATTTAATGTTGGATCATAATGGGTTTGCAAAGACTACAAAATAGATCCCTGTTTCTGTGGGATAATAAACACAAGATGGAATTAACCAATGTAAACGAAAATAAATTGATAATAAATTTTTTGTTCGAGAGCATCTAGTTGTGTTGATATTTCTGAAAGTTACTACATGTAAAAATTAAATTTATCATGCCTTTCGACAAAAATCAATTCTTTTTCTTTAATGGTGCAGGTATTTTCCTTTCAGACGAACATGAATCTGTAAACTTTAATGGAAATATTATTAGTAAAGGTTGATTCATTTTCATCATATTAGTTACAAGGGTTTTGCGGCATTTAATCAAATTTTTAAATAACTTGATTACCTGAAAACAATTTAAATTGCTTATAATATAAAAATAACCAAGTTTTATAATTAAATTAATTTTAAGGTTTTTTAGTTAAAACAGTAATGAAATAAAAATACATATATGGTATTAGTTAATTTTTTCAATCCCACTATTTTAGGTAAACACAAATTACATCCTTGCATTTATTTGATCAAATCTGAATATTGGTAACCTTCCACAAATATACTTGTATCACCCAAGGGTACATTTCCGCTGGTATGTGGAGAAAAAA
>LDMZ01061087.1:0-14210 GCA_001455285.1 Sphaeromyxa zaharoni
AGAAAGTTTAAGGAAAATCTTTTAGATAAAATAATTGAAACAATTAATACTATATATCCTGTAAGTTAAAAAATACTTAGTATAGCTTTATAATTATTTTTAAAGTAACACAATTGAACCCCGTGTCAATTACAAAAAATTAATATACCAAAAAAATTCGTATCAGCGACATCATTTATCGACTGTTAATGGAATTAATTAATCAAAAATAATAAATGTTACTGCCGTACTTCGGTGGTTGTTTGGCAGTCTGAATATGGCAAACGAACACGGAGCGAGACGTTAGTAGTCCTTCGGGACTGGACTTACCTGTTGCTTCATTTAAAAAACAATTCATTATTATAATTCAATTAAATAGTTACCTAACACTTTAAAATAATAATAATCCCTCCGCTGCCGTATCTAACGTGGTCATTTAAAGATCCTGCGTTGTTTGTCGTGAATGTACGACAGTTACCTTTACTGTGATGATGATGGTACATAACTTCAACAAACGCCATTTTTCGAACATTTTCGATTTTGACCGAGAATTCGCGGAAAAAGTAAGGTATAATACATTCTAACCTTTATATTGATTTTCAAAACCTGTGCAGCTGAGTACAATTCTGAATCAATTTCAGGGAGGTATGCTCAACGACGCAGATTCCGTAAAGCGGAATTAATAACAATAAGGAAATATTTTTTCGTAGGTTTTCGGTTAAAAACGTCTTTTTTTTGGCGTGGAAAGAAGTTAAAACCTGAAATACTAATTTACTCCAATGAATAATTTTAAATTTCTTTTTGTAGATCTTAAACTAAATGACCAGATGAGGACCCAAGTTAACCCTTTGAGGACGGAGGAGATTTTAGACAACAAAAATATTTGATTTACTACTCGTTCGACCAATAATTAGTTTGTGAGTTTGGAACAGTCGTAAAATTAATGATTATCTATCCAAAAAAAAAGAAATAATGAAAATTGTATCATCATAAAAAGAAAAATTCTATTCGCAACTATTTTGATGATATTCCTTGAAGCACGGTACAATACAGATTGCTGGGTGATCAGTGCATCCCTCACAACAATAAATAGTCTCTTTCCGAATTTATTTTGAAGCACAAAATCTGCAAGGTAGTGATTTTGCTTTTTTTAAATTTTTTTATTTAAAGTTTAAATTGAAGAAATTGTAGTGTTGTCGATTGAACTTGGCGTTATCAGCGAGATGTCATTCTGAGATTTGATGTCTTTCATACTCAGTATAAAAATAACAATTATCATTTTGAAGTCAAGAAGTTTCATTTTTTTGGTTTGATAAAAATTTTAAATGGCAAAAGAATTCAAAATAGTATTGTGGATGGCATGAAAGCCAACTTTTTTGTACCAAATCTTTGTTTTATGTAAAATTTGATAATATTCGGATAGTTGATCCGAGGTGTCAACATATCCCATGTTTTTGCGATAATCGCTTATTGCACTAGGTATTTGCTGTGTAACTCGAACAAATTTTTTATCAGAGTAGTCTAGAAAGAATAATTTCTAACTGAGATAAGCTTGATATTCACCACGTCGCAATTGGAGTGAAATTGAATATAACGGCGGGTCTTTATGTGTTGATCTAATTGTCCCAGTAGCATCAGTCTTCCTATTTTTCAATATAATTATCAAATTCACAGATGTATGATAGTTGTCCAAGTATTAATGCTGCCATTTATCAAAAAATCTGTCCATCATTTCAATAACTAACTTATCAATTTTGCTCATATTTGGTAGCAGACATGACTTTCCAACGTAAATTTGTGATTTCAAAGCAACACCATTATAATCTACATGTTTGTAGATTTTTATACCAAGTCGTGCACTTTTGGTTTTTATATATTTTTTAGACGAGAGTCTCCCTTTAAAAGGAAGTAACGTATCATTGAGGCTCTATCTAATAATAGGGCTATATGTTGTATGAAGAATCTCTTCAAGCATCGTAATAAATGAAGAAATTATAGAGTCGCGATCTTGATTTTGCTCTTCTTTTACTGAAAAATGCAAGTTATTCCAAACCATCAAAAATCGATCACGATGCACCGTTTCTTTAAATATTTTATGTCTCAATAAAGTGCTTCTCAAACAGTAATCCTTAAGATATGGTAGTTTTGAAACTCCTGAGAGTATCAAAAGAAAAATGCATTTTTTCATTTCTATTCCAACGGTTATTTTAGACCCTTGCAGCAATTTTTTATTCGTGTTCTCGCATAAAAACGAAAACACGCTATCAGGAAACAAGGAACTGAAAATACTCTCAACGTTTACATCTTCTCGATTATACATTATTCGTTTATAATGATGGAATGGGTGCTTTTTCAAATGAGTTTCCTCATATTTAGATATCTCACGCCATTCTTGAATTCTTTCGTACACTATCAGGTCGTGGTCATTTATATCCACGTCTGTCTCAGATTTAACATTCTTGTGTTTTTTACGCTTTTCTACTTCCTCAATGATGTCAGAAGAAGAGTCAAATTTAAAATATTTTCTAATTTCTCGATATAATGGTTGATTAGGTCCCATGCTACTTCTTTTCAAGGTTTGCCTTAATTTTCTGGTCTCAAAAAAAGGCATTGTTCCGGATATATACGGGCTCCCGTCCGGAAAGACAGAAAAAAATCCCGCATATATCCGAGCCCGTCTGCAAAAGGTTATGGAACATTACTCTGTCAATATTATTACACTAACGTTGCTGTTTCCAAATGTATTTAACATCATCTTTAAATTAGTTGTTATTTTAAACAAATTTTAAAACCTTTGAAACGCAGGCATCACTAATAATTTTTGACTCCTCTATATTGACCATGCTACATGACATCAGCAATAAGTCTACAGTATGAATTTTATCAATAACTACATTAAAATTTATGTTTCTGCGGTACCCTCTGGGTAACCCACTGGTCACGGTATGTACCGTGAAAACCGATTTGGTCTCCGGGAATCCCTGTCTTACGTCTCCAGGCGTATCATTACTCGCCTCGTTTATAGGGGACTTATATCCTCGTTTTACCTCTTGGGACGGCCACAAGGAGTCAGACATATCAGTAATCGAATAAAACTAACAACTAATATTACAATAAAATTATGTTTTTTAATCACCTTTTTGCGTTTTTATAGTTTGCCGCACTATTCATTCATTATGAATGGTTTTGGCATCGTCATCATTTTTTAAAAGAATGGAAATTGTGGTGTCATTCAAGGGCACCACATTCTCCCCCTCCGTCTCTATAAGGTTTGTTCCTTTTTATATTTATCCACCGAGTTGTCCCCATCTTGTGTCGTTTACGGGTATACTTGTTTTTGGGCATCGAGTGCATCGCCCGTCTCTAAGAACGACTTGATCAATTTCATAGGATTTGTGACCATGGGTCCTTCGTTAAAAATGTTCAAGCCGGCAATCTTGACAATAAAATTTCCTTTTGAACCTGATTCCTCAATTAAGAATCGGCTTAGGACTGACAGTTTCGGGAAGTTAGCCATCTGAAGTGCCTCTATATTAATTCCTAGCTCAGGAAAGGTTCGAGCTAACAGGAAGTTTCTTATCCTTGATAGCTTGTCCCATATTGTTCTAAACTCGATCATCTCAGCATGAAAGACATTGTCTTTATCCTTAATCAGGTCACATATTTCTTTCCCACACAATTTATCGCGGATCAACTTCAATTTTACCATTTTGGCGTATTGTGCCATCATGGTGCATTGCTTGCAAAGGGCTTGGTATTCTGCTTGGAGATGATCAACGGGTCCGCACATCTGTATTACAATACTGAGACATGAAGGTCTGATTATAATTGCGAGTTCATTCAATGTCGGAAAGTATGAAGGATCAGATTTGTTACACCCAAAAAGTAGATTGATAATCACCTCTTGTTGCCACCCGACAGTTGAACAATGTGCTGACCAACGTCTCTCCAAAACCTGGCCAATATTAAGCTCATTTCAGTCTACACATTACACATGATGAACAGAACTGAATAAAATGCTTTCTTGAGGTGGACATGTAAACTGGACAAAGGAAGGTCAGACTTTTCTTGTGTATCCTTCATCAAGACATTACCGAGGAGATTTTCGATGTAAACATGGGTCTGGTTAGTATCAGGCTTGTAATTCTTTATACACTTTGCAGCATAGGGAAAGGCAGTGAAGAAGCCCAGAGCATGACAGATGATAAGATGGGACTGCTTAATTCGCGGGGAAGCTATGAAAGCGTGTTATATAGATAACAATTGATCCTGACTGTAGTCCACCGGAATGACAGGTACTTGGAGCTCACCGAAGGGATGAATCTTTTGGAAGACTTTAAGTCAACAGGTATATAAAACATCTCCTTTATAGTGTGTGCACCACAATTAGCCATCTCGATTTCTGTGGTGGAATTCAATCCTGAGAAGAATGTTTCTTCGACTCGATTTTGAATTTCCTTTTTTCCCCATTTCTTCGATATGGCTAATTTTTGGACTGTTTCTATTGTCCTTATAGTATTCTTCTATATGGAAGTAGTCGTCTTGGCTCAGATGTTTTAACTTATGATAATATTCAGCTGTTTTCAACGCTGGATGACTTTCATCACACAACGTAGAGAGCATAGACTCTATTGTATGATGAGAATCTAAGATGTTGTGATATTTAGGATCCACAATATGATATAACAACTTACGTGCGCCTTCTTCCGGCCACTTCGCTTGATTCATCATGGATCTAAAATTTTCCACCCACTGAAAAATCTCTTGACGTCCCAAATCGGCTAGATCAGTTAAAGTTTTTTTTAAGGTTATCCCCAACTCTTCAATTTTTATGGGAAACTTATATATTTGGTAATTTTCACCTTCTGTTTCAGTTTTTCTTGCGGTTTCTTTGGTAGGTTTTACTCCGTTAGTGATCACTTTGCGGTACCCTCTGGGTAACCCATTGGTCACGATATGTACCGTGAAAACCGATTTGATCTCCGGAAATCCTTGCCTTGCGGCTTCGGACGTATCATTACTCGCCTCGTTTATAGGGGACTTATATCCTCGTTTTACCTCTTGGGACGACCACAAGGAGTCAGACATATCAATAATCGAATAAAACTAACAACTAATATTATAATTAAATTATGTTTTTTTTAATCGCCTTTTTGCGTTTTTATAGTTTGCCGCACTATTCATTCATTATGAATGGTTTTGGCCTCGTCATCATTTTTTAAATGAATGGGAATTGTGGTGTCATTCAAGGGCACCACAGTTTCCTAAATCAATATCCTTTATCATAAGAGACAATAAAAACGTTATTATGGATGATGGTGAAACCTTTGGTAACCGAGTAGTTACAGTATATAGTTAAACATGAGCCATATAGATCACTGATAATCAATAATTATCATTAGACTTAAAGTTTGTAAAAAATGTGGGAGTCCCGCTGATGATCAGCAAGGAAAATATTTAACTCCCATTGTTTAAGAATATACATTTAAATGTAAGCCAATACTTTTGTTTATAATGATTAATTAATTCCAAATTACTTTTAAAACTCCAGATAATTCTTTAAAATATAACATGAAGTAAATAAAGTTGAACTATTTGTCGTCATCGGAAGTATCCTTACCTTATTGCGTCATTCCTCCCATTTAGATCGTATGCATAGGATCCAGGTTTTGATTTGGAAAATCTCTTTTCCAAAAAATCATATTATTCACTAAGCTATATCATTCGCCTTTCAAGTTAGAGGGAAAGGTTGATGTAAATACATCAATAACTTAATAAATATGATCTTGAACTTTCAGCCATCCAGTCAACCTGGGTGAATTCGTCTTTAGTAATATGCTAATAATGTTTTAAAAAATGGATATTTAATTTAAATTTTACTTTGTTATATGCAACAATACGAAGACAAAATCAGCCTACCCATAGTTTTAGTTATATAATCATGTTTTACTAATTATTTGTTAGCGACGTTAGATTTATTTTAATACAGCTATTTTTACTAATAATTAATAAATGCAAGTGTGTATAATAAATATCAAATGAATATTTGTTGTAGGCTTCATTCAAATATATATATATATTAAAATCATTTAAAATTAATTGTCGTAACTAATGATATTACAGTTTAAGCAAATAATATGGAAAAAAGTGACACTTCAAGTTAAAAAAATTGTACTCAAATATTTGATATAATAAAGAAATATCTCACGATTAAAATTTAAATGAAAATAATATACTAACATGTTCTTATAGATTAATTAATAATGTAGGTAAATATTTATTTTCATAAAAATATAAGTTTTAAAATTTGTAAGAATATGTTAAATTTCTTTTAATAAATATCGCATTGTCAATTCTAGGACAAAAATATCCTAAAGGATTTAAACTTTTAGACAAATAGAATATCCTTAAAAAATTCAAATGAAAAATTATAAGATCTTTGATGTTTTATATTTTTACGCTTTTATTTGACGAAGTTTAAAATAAAAATACCTTATATTTGTTGGAACACCGGGGTCCAATTGACTCCAATAACTTAAGCACTATAAGGTTCTAATTATTAATTTTATTTTTAATATAAAGTTTCGAAATAGTTGTAAATATCATGATCTTCTTATATTAAATCAATTTAACTTTAATTTTTTAGCTTAAAATAATAGATATATTATAGGAGTCATTTTTACCCCTAAAGATTCTACTGTATGAATTTTGAACTTACTTTTTTGCATAACTAAAAAGTGTATAATCTTGAATTAAAGGAAGATATACAAATATGATATTACAAAAAATAATTTATGTTCTTATTCCTGATGAATGCAGGGCCAATTAGAAATGAAGATTCAATTCCGTCATATCAAGAATCAAAATAGTTTCTAATCGTGAGTGATTCCATTTGTTTCATATAGTATTCCGTATTTTTATTTTATTACTTCTAAATCTGTGTCTTTTTATCAATACATGAAATATGTTTTTTATTTAATCTGAATCATATATATTGATTTAAGTTAAAAATTCATTTTTTTAATTTTTGGCGTATCAAAATTTATCATAATTGCAGCCCTCCATTGTGTGCTAATCATTACAATTATATGGGAGAACGTGTTTCACCTATAAATGATTATTCATTTCATATTTATAAAGTAATTTCTTTAGAAGATATAAAATATATAATCTAAAACTAATTATTTTTTTATTTTTACTTTAAGTAACGGTTCATGCAAGAAGAGTTAAGCTGCAATTGATGTAATTTTGAGGCTTAAATATATCGAATGTATTAAAATTATAAGTGATTTCATTCAAATTAGGATTTTATCTTACTATAATTTCCAAAAAGAAATATATAAATAGGAAAATTGGATTTTAAAGGTAACTTAAGGTGATAAAATTTCGTGCACAGGAGTGTTAACACGATCTACAACAACGTAATGTATGTAAAGGTATGATCATAACCGAAATTTCTGGATTATATTAAATTACAACTTTTGAAATCATATCTAAAACTTTTTAATATCAGAATTTATGTATTTTTTAATGTGAACCAAGTTCAAATTCATGAAATTACAATAATTTTATAGAATAATAGGGGAATATGTAATACACTATTTATGATCGAACAACCTCTTCTCATATACAGGGGTCCTTGACTTACGACGCAGATCCGTTTTTACACTACGAGGGATGTCACAACATCATATTTAAAGCTACACAGCATTGCTTTATGTGTCTATAAAGCGTACATATGACACTAAATGGACCCGATTTCTGAGCTATAAAAGAACATTTATATCCTTTAGGATATTGCTTATCCAAATTCTGCCATTTAACAGAGCCGCTCCGAGTATTCATCCGCTGCACAAAAGGAAGTAGTTCGTGAAGGTTTACGTTCCTTTCGATGCTACACAGTGGAAGACGGAATGCATCTTAATATTTATTTTATATTTCTTATTGGGTTAATGCCGTAACCAAGAAAAATCGTAAGTCTAGTCCGTCGTAAGCCGAGGACTCCCTGTATATATTATTTTTCAGTAAAACAGTATTTTTTAATATATATATACAATATGAATCTTGTTAATTTGTACAACGCAGTAACCTGTGCCTCCACTCACCCTATATCTAATCTATATAATTATGCTACAATTGTTTTCTTCAGTTTTCAGAATATTGTTTTGTTACCATTAAAATCAATTGAAAAATTTGGTTGATTTATTTGCAGCGTCTGTGCGATGCATCTACGGTCTTCTCAAACCCCGGTATATTATATTACATTTATTTGTAACTTCATTGATTTATAAATGAAGTTAGGTGTGAGCATTTTATGCTATTAACTGTGTTTATTCTGAGAGGCTATGTCCTTGTAACTACTGCTATCTTATTATTTTTTGCCTTAAATGGATTATATGGTTCTCACAAAATGTTTATTTTTACTTAAATTTTATCGTTAACATCTCCGTATACACTAAAATGCTAGAGATATGTTTCCATAAAATGTTAAAAGTTAAAATTTTCCATTTCTGAAAGAAAGGTCACCAATCTTGTGATAATTCCATTTTTGATAGCAGTGTTGGTCCTGGTTTCGAGGATGCATTTTCTGATATGTTGTGCTGTTGGTCTTAATGATTCTTATATTATTAATCATTTTTACATATATAATTTAGTTCAGAATAAAAATATCTGGATGTAGATCATTAAATATTCCACTAAAACAGTTGTCACAACCATCTATGTTATTTTTTACAGTTGTACAAGATTGGGTATAGAATTTGTACCAGTTCCCACAAGAAGAGATGAGCCTTGCCTCCATTTTATTGAAATACTATTTATCCATCCTTCAATAAACTAATTCTTAAAATACTTAGAGCGTGAGAAGAAAGACTAAAATGACCAAATAATATTTTTTGTAATAACATATTGAAAGTTGGAACAAATTCTTATTTCAGATGTCAATTGGTTAAAATGAATGTTACTGTCTATTCCAAGATTTTCATAAAAGTTCTTGTACAGATAATTTTTAACCTTTTGGCTAGTATTTCCAATCCTTGGTTCGGAAAACATTAACTGATAAAACGTATATATCATGTGAATAGTATATAACAACTAACATGTTAGTGCGTTGCTTGTCAAAACCAGTTGTTTTTTCATTAGAAATATATAAGGCTTGGAAGTTTGTTCATCATTTCCGACCTCAAATATTCTTCATAGAATTAATTCCTAATGCTATTTTCTAAATTGATTATTTTGTTTAGGTTGTTACATTAAAAAAAAATAAAATATTATTTGTTTTTAACGACTGAGAAATACATTTGAAGTAAATTTTAAATTTTATGCACAAATATCTGAACTTTTAATTAAATACTTATATTCAGATTAGAAAAATTATCCAACTTATTTTAAGACATGTTATGAATATTCTAGAATTTCCGCAATAGAAATTTTTAATTAAAACCAATTAAAGAATATTATTTGAGCAGAAATAACCTCTCGATGTGATTGATTCATTGAAACACTTTTTTTCAGAACTATTGTTCCTAAAAGAACTTTAGTTAATTTTTAACATTTTATAAAAATAATAAAGGGGTATACAGTTATAAAAGAGTTGGAAATGGTTCACTAAAATTTAATTCTACGCAATAAAATCGATTTAGATTTTTATTTTCTACATCGTCTTTTGAATTCCATCATTTCAAACCGCAATTTATAAGAATAAAATCACCATTCAGCAAGACTTTAATCAAGAGTAACTTAAAGATCAGTAAGCTGAATAACAGTGAGTAGGCTGAACATTATTTAAATATAATAGAGCCTAGTGTATATACCAATTTTCATAGTTCTGCTGCAGGACACTTCGAAATAGAGGTATAACAATGTCATAAGTGAAACTCATAAAAAAATTGAATTAATTTTAGAACTTTCAATAAATTTAAATCTAACAAGGAATTTTACCCTGAAAAACGATAATAAATATTCGATTATATAAATCGTCGAATTTAGTACAATAAAATGTTATTAAAAATCTTTCAAGAACAAATAATAGAAAAAAAATTAATTTAAAAGGATAGATCAGTGTGCATCCACAAGATGATATAAAAGAAAAACACCATTTAGGTATAATCAAAAGTTTTTTTGGACTGTCAATATAGGAACAAATTTTATGAATTTTGTTATAACTAAGGTTTGATCTAAATTAAGATTTGTGATACAGTAGCTATATTTAGACTCTTTAAATTTAAGTTTGATAAAAAATAAAACATAACTACTTTATATATCTATTTTGTTACTAAATTTATATATTTTGTTTTAATTAGACTGAGCCAAATTGAGCATTCCATTCATCAAACACTTTTAATGATGAAATATTTGTGCTTGGATTACTGTTTTTAATACACGAAACAAAATCGGAAAATTTTATATCTCTAAGCTATAAAATATATAAGCTAAAAGATAAAAAAACATTCTCAGCTTTAGCATTAGGTATGTCCTTAATTGGAATCTCTGCGACTGTGATGCAGGTTTATTAACAACTTACCTCTAACTGCCATTAATGCAGTATTCCTAATCAGTTCTTTCAAATCACTAAAACTATAAAACTCTGTCATTCTAAATATTTTTTAATAAAACAAAAAAATCTACTTCGCTATTTTAGAAATTTCTCCTTTAGAAAGGTCATTTTTGACTTCATTAAGTGTTTTAGTTATGAGTTGAAACCGATTTGATTGACTTGGCAATGGAATATAAATTCTTTTTGTAAATCTACGAAGAGCAGCCTCATCCAAATCAAAAGGTCGATTCGTTGTTCCGATCAGCATAACTCTATCCTCCCCAGAAAGCAGCTACATTGATTATAACACTGCAAAGATTAAGTAAAGATATTTTTATTAACTCTATAACATTAATAAACCAAACTTTATTAAAAATATCTTTAAGGAAAAATTCTTTTCTTAAAGATTTACAGTTATGACGCTGAAAGGTATTTTAAATCCTTAGGAAATTTATATATAAACATTTAAAATGTGATTATCTGAGCAACTTAGAATGCAAAATTCACCAATCAGAAACTAAATATCCCTTCACTCGAACAATTTTTAACTCAAAATTTGCTCCATCGATTTTAAATTTAAAAGTCGTTTGGATCCTCAATTTCTGCTAATCTTGGTTTAACTGAATATAAAAAGTAAAAAACAAAGTATATATAAGATAGATTTGCGTATTCATAAATTTTTAAAATCCAGATATAACTTACTCCGTCAAAATGGGTAAAGAACTCAGTTTTTATTCTTCTAAGAGCATCATGCTCGTTAGAGCTGCGAGCAGACAACAACGAATCGATTTCATCTACACATGTAAATCATAAAATATAAGAAATACCGATGAATATAATACTGGGAGATAGCTCATTTGCCATTACAAATAGAGCTTTGACTAATTTCTCCGAATCACCAAACTAAAGGGAATAAATGATGATCCTATTTAAATACAAGTTTACTTGACAATGATGAAGATGTTATGTTAAAAAACCGAACGTTCGATGTAGAAGCGAGGGCTTTAGCCTAAAAATTTAAGAAAAAATTAAGATCAGTTACTAAATAGGTTTTACCATTCCCAGGAGGACCAAACATTAGTATACCTCTTGATGGAGATAAAATTCCCTTAAACAAACCCGGATTTATCAGTGGTAGGATAACTGCTTCAATTAGTGCCTGTTTAGCGTTTTCACATCCAACTTTAAATATTTAATATATTAAATAAATTCGTCGCAAAAATAATCAGGGTAGGATTTCAAGTATTTTTATCAAGGTTAAGTATAACTCCTATTTTAATAGATTAAATAAGTAAATAATATATAAAGTAATTAATGAATTAACTTTAGCATCAATTATAAGTCTTTTCTATTGAAAAAATTGTATTAAATAGAAATTCCTAAAGGCAAAACAATACACAAACTTAATTTGAGGGAAATGATTTATGATAGGTTCTGGTCTATCATCTATCGAAACTCTATTCCCAGACGTGTGATTCAGTTGGTTCGCTAGATCCTTCTTCAAAATTTTATCAGTTCAACGAACCGGTTAACCATGAACTTAAACATCTTAGTTGGGTTTTCCCATTTTGTGTACTTTTACTAAGCATCCATAATGGAATGCATTACTAAAATATTAAAATTAGCATTTTTTTTCAATCAGCAATTATCAGATACCTTAGATACCTTGCCATCTTCAAGATGTCAAAATTGATCCTAAAAATAACAAGAAGAAAATGTTAAGACATTATTAATTTTTTATTATCGCCTTGGTGTGATTACTGAAACCTTAATTCAAGTTAATTTTTCAAATACACGAATAATTTTAAAAGTAAATTAAATCCAGGTTATAAGTAAATATACATTTTTAAGACTTTAACATAGCCCCAAATTACTTCATGCAAAAACTATTACAGTTTACAATATTTGAAACGTATCCAGTCATTCTAAAGATGGCATTCGTAAGAATATAAAAAGGTATAAAAAAATTAAGTACAGGATGAACAAAACAACAGTATATTTTTTCACCTTTTACTTGTCTACTAATCTGTAATACGGTGCTTTTGTTAGGTCAGAAGATACAGCGGGGCTCGACGACTTACTCGTTCTTCATTGGATGGGCACAGAACATTAGTTTCGAACAGTTACATTTTTGCAAATTCATGGTTGATGCGAAAGAGTTGCCTGAATGTATAGAAGCCATTAATCCAAAAATGATTTAAAATATTAAAAAATAATAATATCTTCCTAAAGAGTTACAATTCGTTAATATTTTTTCCATTTATTCATCATATTATTATTGACATTTCGAGGCTGAGAAGGTACAGTTTTAAGTATGTTCATTAAGTAAACACCTTTGTTAACATGTTTATATCGAAGTTTTTGGAGATGGATTATTGTTTTCCACATGTCAAATCTCCAAGCAGATTCCATAGTCCTAATGTAAATATAAAAAAACTCTCTTCCAATAATATAAATAGTTCACAAACAAAAAGAAACCGGATCTGATTCATAAAATCCCATCTTGTTTTAAAAGATATCATTAGTACCGTTCAGGATTTCATTATTTCAGTGCACGATATCATTTACCAAGATCTAAAATCCTAAACCCCTTTAGAAGTGTATAAGAGATCAATGATAACTCAATAGATCAATAGTAGATATAGAGCAATAGGATGATGATACCATTGTTTGACTAAGAATGTATCATACAGCTAAAAATAAATTCATGATGTTTACAATACGGCTTACATACGCCTATAGTATAGTAAGGATATCATAACACCTTAGAATGTATATGTCAGGATTTTAATCACATATATTATACACTTAATGTTTGCACATATCGAAAAATTAGTTTATTAGTAAACCAAGACACTATGACAAATTGCTTTTAAGAAAAATAAAAGAAACATGTTTTAGTACCATACTAAAAATATGATAGATATAACAATAATTTTTTACAGCATTTACCGGATAAAGGATTAATAAATTATGCAGTGTAACCATGCCATTACAGAATGATGTATTCGATAATGAAGACAATAAAAAATCTTTAAACAGTATTTTAAATGATAGACAAACCAGATAAATTGACAGTAATAAGTTTAAAAAGTATCTAAGATTCTGTTAGTGATTGGATCGAATGTAAGATTAAATAGCTTTAAAGAGCATATGCAATTAAAAATCCCTTATCATAATTTCTAGTTATTCGTGTAAAATTTTACTAGTAAATACTATGATAGTATTTGATACAGCGAAAGTAAATCACTATCAGTTAAATAATCATTTCAAAATCAGGATTTTCACATAAACTTAATTTAAAATATTTATTATTAATATAATTTTACAAAATGGGTAAAAACTTTTGATATTATATTTTTTATTGCCTTAATTGAATATTAATCCAAAAATCGTCTTTGCTATTATAAATTAGATTCATATATGAGATCATGGTTATAGCTAGCAACTAAGCATAAAATAACCTAACGTATTTTAGGTTTTTCCCTTAAAATATTTCCATGGCTAGTTTTACTACACCCTCAAGGAACAAAATTGTAAACATACTAAGATTTGTTATTGAAAAATTAATAATTAAAATTTTTTTCTTTTATTTGCACGTTTATAACAAATTAAATATAAATTTTATCCTGAGTGTCATGGATATTACAAAGAATAAAGAAAAGACGTCCCTAAACTTACGTCCTAGAACGGACCC
>LDMZ01061232.1:0-12178 GCA_001455285.1 Sphaeromyxa zaharoni
TTAACTTAAATTTGAATTTCTCAATTGAATGAATCTTCACCTAGTCCCACTGTGTCAAGCTTGTAGTAAAATTACTTGAAAACATTTCTTATTAAAAAAAGTTAAATTTAAATCAATTTATCAGTCATACTCTCTGAATACAGGAATAATATGCGATGGTATGGCTTATTTCTAAAAACTGATAAATTCAAAAGTTAATAAATTAATAAGTTGTTAAGCGATGATATAAAGGTTTCGGGGAATATAATACCCGCAAATTAATCTACCAAAAGCATCTTAAAATCAATATGTAATTAATATTTAAAACATGTTTTGTTTTTCGTATATCCAGGTAATATCATGTTAGGTCTTCTCTAAGCTGGATAAATACTAACAATAAAGTAAAACCAATTTCTAATTACAATACTGGTTTAAAGAATTATGCTAAACCCTATAATAATTTTCATAAATACATAATCCATTTAATAACTTTAACAATCAACGGAACGATAACTTTAGATCTACTTACCCTGTATTTTATTTATCTCAAGAATTTTCAATCGATAAACAGAATCTTCAAAAATACACAACGAAACGCATTCGTACAATTTTTTAGGACTATAGTTATCATAAAATAGCTTAAATAATATTTTTGAGTTTTAAAATACTATGTGGTTACTTTTAAAATGATCCTTAAATCAACATATTAAATACATTACATTAAGAAGTAACCTATAATCAACCAACGTCATATAACTACTCCAACGTGAGGGATGATATACTAATTAAAAAATCATAATGGATTAGGGAAGAAAACCCACATGTAATAGCTAAAATGATGATTCAAAAGATTTAATATCTTGGACCAAGAACTTAATCTTTCGGATATTTTTAAAATTAATCACTAAAATATATGAAGAAACATTACATTTTTCTAAACATCGATTCAAATAATCATTGTATCGTATACATAATCAAACCTATGTTACGAAAAGAGCAGCCGATACGTAAGCTATGAACTCCAATTAACATTCCAAATGTGGCTGTGGATATTACAATTGTTCATGTATGTAATTGTGCCGTATTTTGAAGAACAAGCAAGAACATTGTATAAAGTTTAATATTGAGAAAACATTTCTATAGGTAAAAATAATTTCAAAATTTATTAGTTAAAAACAATTTGACCAATGTATGCCTGATAATTTATGGAATAAACAAAAAGGAGATAAAATATTAATTCATGCTGTTTATGACTATGACAATCGCTTCAGAAGGAATTCTTACAATGATAATCCTTTAAATCTCAAAATGTCTCTGAATGGTAATTATTATTAAAAATCAATTATAAAACAAGTAGAAAGAAAAAAATCATTGTATATACAGGCTTTTCATTTGTTTGAAATACAGAAATAACTAATTTCAAGTTTTCATGTGAAAAGAGATCATGTAACAAAGAAATTCGATAAAACTTTCAAAAAAACATTAGTATTATTTTATACACCGAATATTTCCTAGATTATTCTAAAATTTTTTGTTTCAATCTCCGTAGCAAATTTAACTGATATATCCATTCTGAAAGCCAAATTATTAGTTATACCGGAGAATCACCCTTTTTTCATCTGAGATTTGAAAAGGAAAATAATTTTTTACAAGGATGAGAACTGGAGAGCATATTGGTATGAAGAATACCTATACATAAAATTCTTTACATGATTCTTGATTTGTACGATGCAACTTTAAGTTGTTAATATCTACAATGTGGTTATCCACAATTATTTCCAAAAATTTACGGACAAAATTTGACATGTTTCTATATTAATAGATAAGCATACATCCTCACAATGTGTGAAACCAGTTCCAGAAATTGTCACATTATGGAAATATAGAGAGGGAATTTCAACGAAAAATACAAGGTAAATATAACTCATGTTAATGTAGAGTTGTGTACACCACTAGATACACACTTTCTTCTACTAATTTAATTTAAAAAATATCAGATTCGATGTAAGCGCTCTTGTTAATTCCATGTTAATACTTGCGTCTTAAAACTACCAACGTACGGAAGCAAGTCTTAAAATTTAGTCCCAAATCACTGCAGCAATTATAACAGTATAATTGAGCTTCATTAATAGAAGAATATCAGGTTTTACATAATCGATGAAAACAGCCCTTCCTGTCACCTATCGTTAATTATTCATTAAAATAAATTAATATTGATAATTCAAACCAAATTCTGATTAAGTAGTACTATCTTTGATAATTTAATTTACGTTGAATTCTCATTTTTCACCAGAAATCACACTATACTTAGCCATTTGTTTTATCGAACAGTAAAATTCGAACCTAACGTAGAATAACGGATCCCTTAATTATATTTATGCAAAATAATTTTAAAAACTAGCCTGTAATGATTTGGTAATAATACGATGAATTGAAATCACAATGAAAAAAACAATATCTTGATCATAAATTAAAATATTTTCCAATAAAACGTTTGCTATCACAAGATTCAGTAAAAAATGCAAAAAAAATTAAAACATATCATCATGGTATCCTAAAATAGATGAAAAGTGAGTAAAGTTTGAAAAAAATCACGAATTTAACAAGTGATAGTTAAAAATATTTCACAACAATATAAAAAAATATTAAATAGAACATACTTATATTCAGTATATTTGATATTTCCTTGAACTCAGCAAGTTGCCTACGTCTGATATCATCCGATACTGTTTCCCATGAATTTCCATAAATAGCTGAAATTGTAATGTTCTTCAATCCATCAATTATTCTAGAAAACATGATGAGTCCTACAATTGTTCGTGAGAATGGACGTAGCCAAAAGTCCACCCAAGAAGGCCTTTGAACAATGTAAAAATTCGGTATTTCTCGATTTACGATCGTCACTAATGGCGGTATACAGCTTATTGAAAAATGATTATGTAGATGTTGCGTTCTGTTTTTGCTTTAGTGTTGTTTGTATTTTCTTGTTACTTGCTTAAACAAGTAAGTTGTGGTTGTTATAATATTCATAGTGATTTTCTACTATGTATGTCGTCTAAATATAATATTCCTTCTGATTCTCTGTTCTATTATTAAAGATGATAGTCAAAAATGATTTTACTGTAATTATGATATCTACTTATACCATTTTTTGTGACATCATTCTTCCGTTTGCTTCATTACAGTTAAATACCGTTGTGGCCGACTAACATTTTTATTAATGAAGGATACCAGTTGAAGTTTTATTATTATATACTGTTTATCATCGTAAGACTTTTTTTAATTCCCATTTGTAGTGCTGGGTCTGCCGGGATTACTAATCGAAATTGCATCACACATTAGTTAATGTGTTGTCCCAGTTCTTAAAGATTCCTCGAAAAAATATTAATATTTAAGATAAATTATAAACTTTTAACCATTTACTAAAATTTTAGGTAAATATTAAACTGACGGCAGTGGTAAATATGGCCGCAGATGACGACTATTCACTAAAATCTATTTATTAGAAGGGATCGAGGCACACATGCACGTAAGCTTGCCAAATATTATCATAAAATGTATCAATTTCAGAAAAAAATTAGTGTAGGTTCGCTAATCCAACGTATACAAAAATAGCCAGATCACACGGATTAACAAAGCTGCTTTATTATTAAATTATATTTTTTTTCTTTTATCACATTATGAAACTAATTATTCTGTCAATACCTTTTAGTTCTTTATAAGGCTTGAAAGAAGAGAATATTAAAATCTTTCTAATGATTCTTTCATAGAAGGATGATCTCGAGACTGTTGAAAAATGCATTTCGGGATATCTTTATTTTCAATATTTTTTGCAATTAGCAGCTATTTTCAGAACTGTTTTATTTTATATCATATTTTTTAACCCATTTTCATTGATAAAATTGTTGTTTGTCCAATCGAAGTAGACTAAATTTTATCCCAGGCTTTATTTTACCATGCGTGGACTATAAAATATAGAAAACTGTCGTGTCGTTTGATGGCAGAGGGCCCGTCAGTAAAATAAATGTTTATCAGCGACATAAATAAGACTAACAATAAAATAAAACTATCACGTTACAGTAGTTTTTGCGGCCAGCTTTTGTGTGGCGTTAGGCGGTGATTCCACCGCAAGAAACAAATCTGATCTTTTAATTTTACTCAGTAGATTGAATATAATAAATTCTTGAAGGTAACAAAAATTTATGAAAATAGCATTATGATGTTGAAGAAATGTTTTAGCTGTCGTCTTAATGTAATACTGAATGAAACATTTAAAATTCACTTTTCATATTTGCCGAATGTGCAGTGCTCTAACCCATTTTATGTAAAAATTTTTTTGATGGTAAGTTCAGATCAAAAATTTTAAACATAGATTTAAATAGTTATTGAAAGTGTAAAGGAGTAGGTCAATATGAATATTCGTGTGTAAATGGTATAGCCTTATTCGTAGACTGGCGGAAGTTATTCGGATCACGATGCATTTTGTGTTTGCATTGAGTTGATGCCATTCGTTTGATCTGAAGAATTTTTAACCCCGGAAACTTCATTTATTGGTTTTAAGATTTTATTTCAAGGAAATGAATGGAATTAAATTGAAATGGCTGCGATGGTCCTTACATTCCTTCGTGATTGGACTTTGGAAGTATGTAAAAATTTTCCTGTGTTTCAAGACAAACCCCTATCACCTAATTTAAACAAGGAATGTTAATTTCTTGAGAAAATTAATCAGAATCAGGATGTAATGTCATCGGCATTCACTGAATTTAGGGGAGTTATATCAGTGCCAGCAGAAGAATCAGAGGACTCTGTCAAAAGGCAGAGCATACTTTTCACAAGGACTTTTCATGATATATTATTTGTGAATATAGATTTTTTCTTCATAAAAAAATTAATTTATAATCTTTGTATAAGTATCGATACTTTGATAGTTTTTACTGATCTGCCATTGGATGAACTTATTGAAGTGTAAATATTGATAGGAGGATCACATCGGTAAAAGAATGGGAACCGTAAATCATTATACGCCGAAAGACATTAAGGTGAAATCCAACCATGTCAAGAAAGTAATTTGGAGAAGGATTAGGGACAGTGGTTCAAATTAGAGGAAGAAAAGTGAGGGACTTTAGACTAAGTATGCAAAAATCTTGAATGGATTGAAACAGACCTACAAGTAAATAGATATACAAACCTGGTATATAGAAGGTGCATGGTTTTTTGCCATAATGAAAGAAATATTTAAAAGAAAGGTCATTTATCAAAATTGTTATCGAGCTGGATACAGTTAGAATCTGTAGAATTAATCTAACTCCTGAAGATAACCCTATGTTTAATAGGCATTGATCTTTTTATCAGTTTGCTAAAATACAAAGTTGACAGATGAAACTGTGTATTCAAAGGATCTTGTAGTGGTTACCGAAACTTATTAATGTTGGTGCAACGTTCTTCTTAATAAAAACCAGCCACCTCATAGTTCAAATAAAAAAGAATCATCACTTTATTATGTTTAAAACTTCAGACGAATCTGTTGGAAGTCTAAGTACTGTTTGATTACAGATTGATTATGCCAATAAAATTTTCGGATGGAAATTTTTAATCGTTAAAGATCTTCATATAACGACATAATTTTTGATCATGATTTCAGTTCTTATTACGAATTTATTCTAAATTTGTCTGCAAAATGCATTATTCTACCCATTGATGCTCTAATAATAAGTTTCGACAAATCAGGTCTTTACATTAATCATTATCTGTCAAAAATAAACTAGGAAGACGTTGTCAAAGTAATTGGAAGGAACATGGAAACATTTACATTGAGTAAGTAGGATTGTTACTATAGGAAGGAAGTAACATCAAAATTAAAATTTTAATAACTGTTCATGTTTTTATGATACTTAATAGGTTGCCATTGCATTTAAAAGAAGTAATTTTTACCAAATTAGAGAAATGTTTGAGGATTTCATAATTTGATCAAGTAAAAGCTTTTGGATTAGTCCATCCTTATTAAACGAAAAAAGATAAATATATAGTGCCTCTCATCGATAAAAACATTTCCGGGGATATAGTTTCTTTTACGTTTTTGATTTACCCGGCGGTTTGGCTGAACGAAGGTTCGAAATAGTTTAGAGGGTACTCGGTTGGTCCAGGCATGAGGTTTTCATAATTTTATGTAATGCTGTTTGGCTAACAAATGTTCTTGCTGGATTTTAAAGGTTAAAGAACTACATTTTATGCTTTATCTCAGTTTTTACAACTTACCTAGATGATATATTAGTATTCTCGAATTAATTTGAAGATTACCTAAACACCTTTGATGGAGTATTGTAGTACGTATAGATTAAATTTGGGCTGAAACAAAAAATCCTTTTACACCCTAAATGGTGTCAATAATCAACTTTATATAATTTTTCCGGCTGAATAAAATAAAATTAAACAAATTCTAAAGAAATAATTTCATGGGAGACATTATAATGTGTTGGGATATCAAATATGAATTATCGTTGAAGAAACACTTAAAATTGTTGAGCACTCTCCCGTCACTAGTATATTCGGATAATTCTCTTCAATTTTATTAAGCAACTAATGCCTCCGATTCAGCGATTGGTGCATTACTGTCACAAGTAAACATGAGCGGAGAGAAACGGCATTTTATTAGTTAGCATTATAATTCCAATCAATACAAATATTTTAAAATTGATTCGGAATGGGCAGCTATTATATGGATAATTTTTGAATTTCGTTATTTTCTGTATTGGAAAGAATCTTGTTTAGTAACAGATCAGAAACCGCTATTAATTTACGCTCGATGGAAGACCTTCGGGCTAGACGTATACAATGGATACTCGAATTGAAAGAATATAAATTCACTATGCCATACTCCAGAAAGATTACACATAATTTAAGAATCTTTAGGTTGTTCCAATGTATATACTTTTTCATTACCCAGTTGAAGCCTTGCAGTTAAACAAAATATGGATAGAGAAACTTGTCATATAAAAAAATTTTGTTTCATCCAATTTTATTGAAAAATGGAGATTTTCTCGTTTGTCAAATAGAATATTTATCCAAACAAAAAGTTAAGGCTTACTGCCTCTTATTCCAAGGCATTTAAGGAGGGCAATTTTCCCCGCCTGTCATTTTAATTCGTATGCACAAATAGGAATTTAAAATTTTGTTATGCATATAGCTGATTTATTTTACTGTCTTAATTTGAAAACTAATGTTACCAAATGGACTAACCCCTAAATCTAATGTTTAAGACGTGGATCTAAAAATTGCATACCATTAACGAACGTACTGGAAACTATGGTTAAAAATTTATTTTGTTATTGGAAAAGCCATTTTACCAGTCCACTGCTATTAACAAGGTACATGAAGCAATATCTGACCAATCTCTAACGACGGTGGCGTAAATATTTTTGAATATAATTGAGGTAACTTCAAAGGTGTTTCCCGATACCTGTATACACCGGGAACAACGATTTTGAATTTTTATTGTGAAAAAACATAATGGTTAGATATATTTTAAAATGGTTTTTACAAATTCTCTAACAGAGCTATCCCGATCTCCTTGGGTATTAAGTAGCGGCTTGATAGACATTACAGTAATGCTTCTGTTTCACCATCCTGAAACAGTTGCACCTTATTAAAGCAAGCGAGTTGAAATCTAAAGTTTTTTGTGGTCTTGTGAAGCTTTTAATATATATAACAGAACTATGCCTTAACACGAAGCGAGTAGCAGACTTGAAAGGGAAAACCAGCCAGATAATAATAGATGATATTAGACAATACGTCAACGAGTACCAGGATTACTTGGAGGATTTATTTACCATTGCTCTGCTGGAAGTTAAACTCTCTGCTTATGAGCCGATCAGATTTTCTCGGTTTCAGATAACTAATGGGAAAATATATAACTTCCGGCTTACTTATCTTTAATTATGATGTCGACAATATAGATGAATCAATTCCCCATTCTTATATACATCAACTTAAAACAAATAATAAAGATGTTTATGGAGCAAAGAATCAAATACAAAGGTTCGCTACAGAAATAGGGGTATTATGAAGATAAAAGGGTTACTAAAAGAAGATATTTTCAGGTGAACAATATTTATCGAAAGTACAATAGGGGAAAAGCTAATTAGACGTTTTGACGGTTCCATTGTAGGTAAGAAAGTTAGCCATCCCGTTTACACGTGCAAAGAACACCTCAGTGTCAAAAATCCTATCAAGGCCAATTTTAATATGAGTATAGGGATATATAATCTAAGCCATACATAAGAGAAGGGTTAAAAAATGGAGGAATACGGTTTTTATCAAAAAGATTAACCAAAATTCCAAGACTACCTGCTTACCATCGACAATTATAAGTCTCCTTTATAGTGTGGGAAATCACGCATCATAAACTTATTCGTAGTTTGTCGAAGATCGGCAGGTTTGTTGTGATCACACGCTACAGGCAAGTCTTTCTTATTAAGTTGCTTTTATTTCTTACCACCTAACTGTTTCAACACTGACAATCAGTTTCATTAACACTGCTAACTAATTGCTTCTGAGGTACCTTGTACCTTCCTGATTTTAGGAAGGTTGTGAACACGGACCTCAAACTGGATTTCGAGTCCCATGTCATTGATTCAAAATTGTTCATTACAATAAAAATTATAAATCTTAAATTACACTAACCGTGTTAATTTTTAGAAAAAATCTCCACAACCGCCCGCATATTCGAAGGTTATGTTTGCACGACAGCTTCATTAGTTCAGAAATTACTCCTTGTTGAGGATTCTGCAAATTGCATCGTACTAAATTTTATATTTTGGAAAGAATATTGTCTATTGACTGATAATTTAACTATACGGTGATAGAAAACTTCAATATAATTTATATTTTAAAACGACTTATGCGGGTTCTGTTGTGTTATGCACAAATTTGTAATTTGAAATAACACGTATTTTAGGCGTTTATTCTATATTTTGAACGTGTCCGCAGAAGTCCCTATAATTTTTACGCATATAATTTTAGGTTATTTATTTTCTACATGGTTGTGGTTTAGTATTAGTCCTTTAAAATTATTCTGTGTTTATAGCAATAAACCTTGAGAAGATTTCCGCTGACTGTGATATTGATACTTATTTCATAAGAAATCGATTCTTCTGACGGTTAGTAAGTTGAGAACCATCCTTAAAAGTAAGAAAAGTAGATTTGTCCTAAACCCACGTTTTGATCTAATTTATCTTTTTAAAAGACGAAGATTTAGGCTAATTCATAAATGAAAATTATTTCCGAACAATCCGTTATGTATTTTACATCAGCAAGCAAAAAACCGTTTCTCATTAATAGAATGCATTTCTTCATTTTAAACCTATATATATATATGGTCGTTTTATTGTAATTCAAGCAATTATTAATTGTAGATTTATTAATAAATACATGAACTTTGAACTTAATTTGACCTATCATTTTATTATTATGCTTTAAAATTTTCCTAATTCTAATTTTTTTATTCTGTGCTTCCTTGGTTTCTATTTAATTATTTTATCTTTCATTTTTTTCACTTTCTTTGATTCAAAGTGAATTTCATAGAAAAATTCTTCCAAAACCGGTCTTCTTTTTACTAATCTTGTTATAACCTTGAATTTCATGTTTTAAATAATTGTAGTAATTTTTATACTGACCTGAAAATTTGTCATCAAATTTATTTAACATAATCTTGCAACCTATGGGGAAAACGTCGTTTCTTTAGGAAGAACTTTTCATTGTTAAGTGCCTTCCAGCCAGGGGGAACATTCGAACACTGAGTTACTTCGAAAATTCATAAGTGCGAAGTTTCTAAAAAACTACTACTAATCTAGCATGCTAATGATTCGTTTTATAGTAATCGGATATGACAATAATTTTTAATTATATATGTTATGATCAAAATATATCCAAATTTTATTGGAAAGTATTTTTAAACAGTTCAAAAAATATCACGATCCACTGGAGATAGTGAAGAATTAATATCCAAACAGGATATTTTAACTATACGCATTGGTTCACAAAAGAAAACTAAACTGTACGAAAAATTAGAAAAGTTATAAAATGGATTTTACTTCTTTTTCAAGTGTTACTGAATGATAAATTTTTTGTAAATATATCCATCAAATTGGAAAGTAAATAATACATGATTATACGTATGATTTTGCTTTATTTAAAACAAAAAATTTCTTTTTTCGGAGGAAATTTGGACCAAATCAAAAAAGGACAAAAGGTAATATGGATCTTGTAAATTTTGATTAGAAATAGACATCATTATTTATCGAGCTTGTTTTTAGTTTTTCGCATGGGTGTAATGTTCTGCGTAAATACGTGATATGTGAAAATGTATTAGCTAAAAATTTATACTTACGATTTTATTATTCAGAATATTCTATTATTTATTCAAGAGAGTCAAAAATTATGGCTTAGTACCCTTTAAATATTAATATATGCTAAAATTTATCAGATATTGAGTGTACGATGAGCCATAAAGTAGGAGTAAATTTAATTATACAGTAGTACCTAGGTATTCAATCATAATTGGTTCAAGTTATTATTATTACTTCTCGAACAAAACATACGCCCTCGCTCGCTAACGGTCTGGCTAAAAGTGACGCATAACTCAGTGCGAGAGGCTAATTTCGGTTTATTTGAACAACGAATTTCTGTTCAAATTTGGAAGCATTTTAAGCTCGAATTTTCTGGTCTAGAGATGAATTGTTCGAGTTCCAAGGTACAACTGTAAATGTATATTTATAAAAGTATATGGGATGAGAACAATATAACAACATGGAAAATATGCAATAATTCATCGACGTTATACATTTATGAATATTCAATGCACTTCTAGACACCATCACATTTTTAGAATTAAAAATATAAAATGTTGTTTTAATAGATTAGATTGAATATTTAACAAACGATTTATTATTAATTTTGTTTTAAAAAAAAATTTAAGAGAAAACTAATTAAAATATGTGAAATATCAAAAAATAAAAGAAATAAATCTTTTATTATAACTCTTGAGAAAGAAATCTAATGTAATGTGTAGTGATAAGTAAATAAATAATAATGAAAAATTTTGCACCAGAAATTAGTGATTCACTTTGATAACAAAATAATACATAATTATCTCACTAGCAAAACAATGATAAATATTCTTCATAGCCTCTAAATAATATTAAATATATGTTTATAATCATAAAATTATTTTTAATATTTTTATTTACGTAATTACGATGCATAAGAGCGATGAAAATTACTAATTTCTTTTTTGGAGAAAAGATTTATAGAAGAGGGAATATTAAAGTTAATTATCATATTACAATCAATTTAAGGATGTAGTGATTGATATAAATTGCATTTTTTTATATACGATAAAAAATAACTACATTTTTAAAGACAACATAAAGCTAGAGATTTTCCTAAGGTAACAACACCTCAGTAATTTTATGATAGATTTGTAATTCTAAAAAAATATATTTAGTATTAAGCTCTTCTTGTGTTTAAAATTTTTTAAGTTTTGATACAGAACATTGTATTTGCATTCCTATTCTACCTTTTCTTATATGAGCATCAAAAGTTTTAACACAACACATTTCTAAGTTTAAAATAAAACAATTATATACCAAATAAACTTTTAAACGAATAAGGCCTTTTAATTTTTCATGATTATAATACAAAAACAAAAAAATTAATGTATATTTTAAGTTAAAGATGCTTTAAATTTACAATACTCATATATTAATAATAATGTATTTGTTGATTCACTGATCATGAATAGAACTTGAAAAAGTCAATAACTACTTATAAAATGATTTTAAAAAATGGTTCATTTTTAATACCATGATTTTAGCAGATAAAAGGGATTGGTAACAGCTTGTAGTCATATTTAGAAAATTCGATCATTTTCTACACGTTTTAACTCCTTTTCAAGCTGCATATATGTAGAATCAAAAATATATATTCAAGAGTTTTTTATTTTGATGCTCCATAGTGTTTTATATTACCATATGTTATTAAAACAAAGATGAAAATTTTTAGTCTATGTAATATACTTCATGAAATATTATAACCTAATTTTTCTTGTTAAAAGAATTATAGTTTCAAAGAACACTTTATAATTGTAGCGTGTATCTTCCTAACTCCGAATAACTACGCTAATCTACGAGTATCTAATATGCTA